>VDFB02000009.1:48554214-48628431 GCA_007258455.2 Sequoia sempervirens
TTTAAGATGATGAGTTTGGACTATGTGATGATGGTATTATGCAGATGTTTATATGATTTTATGCATTATGGTTATATATTTTGGATGCATTTTATGTTATGATGATGTTATGAGATGCATGTATATGATGCTAACATTTTTTTATGCAAGTTATGGAAGATTGATGTGTATTATGTGTGCCTTCTTATGATGTAACATGATTGTGGATGCTTGTGGATTATGGTAATGATTGTATGTGATTATGGTAATGATTTAATGGTAATGATGTATGGTGATTATGGATTGTAAAATGATTTATGGTTAATGGTTATGTATAATGAATAATGATTTATGGATATGATTATAATTATGGATAGTGATTGTGTAAATGATTATGCTTATGATGACAATGCATAATGATGATGGAAAATGTATAGGATGGATAATGATTATACGGATAATGAGTTGTGGATGAAATGAATAGTGTAAAAATGGATAACAATGATTTATGTATAACATGAATGATGACGAAATGATTATGATTTTATGCAAATGGATCGTGGTGTGTAATGGATAATAATTATGATTATGCGAAATAGTGGTAAAAATGTGTTTTTATAAAATGAATTATGATAATGATTTAATGATGATGATGTATGAAGGATGTAAGTGATTAATATTATATGTAATGAATAATGGTTATAACCATGATTATGATTATGATTATGTATAATGGATAATGATTTTGTGATTGAAAACGATTATGCAAAATAGTGAATAATGTATAATGATTAATGATTATGCACAAAATGTATGGAATGGATATAATGATGATGGATGTTAGAAAGTGAAAAATGATTTATGGAAATGTAAAAATGAATAATGAAAAATGTATGGTTAAAATGCAAGATGAATAATGGATGGTGATTTAATGAAATAATGTGAAAATATAATGATGAATAATAAAATGAACCGAATGATAAATAATGGATGATAAAAAAGATGCAAAAATAGTTAATGAGTAATGATCAATATGTAATAATGGATGGAATGGATAATTGACAAGATGTAATAATGGATAGTAGGTAGTGCAATATGGGGAATGGATAAAATAGTTTTTTTTGTTCATGATACAAAATATAGTTAGGTCTAGGTGGGGGAAGTGGAATCATAGGTTATGATGGGATGGGTTATTATGTTGGAAATGTGGTGAGCAATCCTAGAGTTTAATATAACAAAGGACATTATTCCCCAGTGGTATAAGTGACCAATGGTGTTGCTTTGTCCTTTGTATGGACTTTGGAATCACAAAAAAACAAATAAAAGATTGTCCCTTAGTACACAATATCTTCTTACAACCTTAGTGTACTATAGGGGGATGATATCTGGTGCAGGACCACCTTGACAATGTCATGCCTCCATTTGGAAATTCTTGAAGATTGATCAAATTTTGGTATCTTTATCTTGTAATAGGGATAGATGAGTAATTTTACTCATTTATAGGTTATTAGGAGGTCATTTGGGTTAAATATTGCAAACATGTAAAAAGTTGTCAACACAAATTGGCAAAATTGCAAAAAATGTAAAGTTGCAAAAATGCAACATAGGAAGGTGAAGAGACATTTAGTTCCAATTCATTGAAAGGTAGTTGAAAAATGAAGAGTCATGTTGTATTTCCCTTAAGAAGGCCTTGTAACCAATTGAGAAGGTGTGGGTGATTGAAAATTTGAAATGGAATAAAGAAAGCACTGTATTTCTGTTATTTTCTTCAAATTTCTGTAGTTTTCTTGTAGGGTACGACCCTGTACGAGAAGGAGTACATTTATTTTTAATTTCAAGATAAATTATATTCAATCACTTTAACCACCCATTTTGTTTCATGCAGATTGGTTCATTTTGAGATAGTTATTGCAATTTTTGCAAAGACAGTCAAAACCCTCTATTAGGGTAAACAATGACCGAGATAATTGTGTTTCTCCTTTATTAACCAGTGGAATCCTTTGGTTTTTGGTGAGATTATTCTTCTATGCATGTTATTTCCTATCTCAATGGTTTTGAGGCAAAAGTGTGGAGTTAAGGTGTGGAGAATTGAAGTTTAGGACTGAATTTCTATGCACAGTCCGCTAAAATAGAGTTTCAAGAAGTTAGCATCTATGGTTTGTTAAAATATCTTTGGGAATGTACTTTTTATGAACTATTAAACATTAGCAAGTCTAATAATAAATGTTTGAAACATTGGTCAAGAGAATTTGTGCCTGGAGATAGTAATTTCAATAAACCCTATTTGGAGCAAGGCCTAATAGGCCTAATCTGCACATTATTAGTCCTAATCTGATCAATACTTTCCAAAGTAACATATGATGGTTTTTGGATGTGTTCTGAAACACTTTAAGGGGAATCAAAAAAGGTAATTATAGTCTCGATATGGGGTTTGTAATAAAATATATCTCTGACATTATGTGTTAGAATGCTACTGGGAATACAAGGGGTCACTGAAGGATTGGTAAAGAGATGTAAGGGTAGACCATCATGGTTGTTTGTTTTGGTTAAATTAATGTTTTTAAATGGTGAAAAACACAATTGTGGCCTTGTTTAAGTCTAAGAAGGTAGAAATCCAATTTTGTGCTATGTTGAGGTCTTTTGCATGGTGAAGTCCTTTGTGAACTCAAAGATTTGGATTCATGAAATGGGAAGTCTTTGTAAAGATTTTTTTTGTTTGAGACAAAGTTTGTAAGGAGTTGGATGAACCTGAGAAACCTTGTTTGGGGCAGAGTTGTGAGAAATTCAGTTTTGTGCCATTACTTTATAAAGATTTCTTGTGAAGATTGATGAGTAGAGGGATTGAATCCCTAATTGAGAAGTTTGTTTTCATGAGAGTGAGTTTCTTTCTTTGTACTTGCATCAAGTGGTATCAGAGCACAACAAAAGGTCTGGCCTAGTGAGTTTGTGGTTTTGTGGCTGTGTTGTGGTTTATGCAGGTTAAGAAGAACTTGGTTGCTGCCAAGAGAAGGAAGAGAAAGTTAAGGGAAATTGAAGCAAGGAGAGACTTGCTTAGAGACCATCTGAAAGATGGAGATATTGAGAAGACATTTGTAGGTAGAGGAAGAGAGAGAAAAGAGAAAAAGAGAAGGGAAGTTTGACAAAGAGATAGCTGAGTTGAAGCAAGAGATGAGAAGGTTGGATACAGAGTTGAAGGAGTCCATGATGAAGATGGAATAGTTGATCAAATATATGACAAGTTGGCACTTGAAGATTAAGAAAAGATTTACATGGCCTATAAGGAAAATTGTCAAAAGAAGAAGGGAACAAGCAAGGTAAGTAGCTGATAGACAAGAAGAAGAAGAGATACAAATCAAGCTGATGATGAGGCAGATGAAGAATGAACTCCTTGAAGGAGTAGATAATCAGATAAAGGACATGGAGATTAGGAGTGAAGCAGTCTTTGTTTCATGGAAAAAGAAAAAGGTTAAAGAGGTAATTTACCATTATTTTATGATGACAACAATTTTGATGGGGTATAACCCAAGGTTGAAAGTGAAAAGAGAAGGACAAGGAATTGAGATGAAAATTGAAATGCAACCAAGTGTGGAGAACTTGATTTCAGTTGGAAAGCAAGATAAAAGCCTAATTTGCATGGAAAAAATGAAGCCAAAGGTGAAAATGAAGGTGATTAGGAGTTGTTTCAAGGTGGACTAGAAGAAGAGCATACAAAGGATGAAGATTTGTTGAAAACTTTAAATTCAAGAGGACTTGAAATTCATTTGGCCGGGAGTATGGTGGAGGAGCACCTTGACAATGTCATGCCTCCATTTGAAAATTCTTAAAGATTGATCAAATTTTGGTATCTTTATCTTGTAATAGGGATAGATGAGTCATTTTACTCATTTATAGGTTATTAGGAGGTCATTTGGGTTAAATATTGCAAACATGTAAAAAGTTGTCAACACAAATTGGAAAAATTGCAAAAAATGTAAAGTTGCAAAAATGCAACATAGGAAGGTGAAGAGACATTTAGTTACAATTCGTTGAAAGGTAGTTGAAAACTAAAGAGTCATGTTGTATTGCCTTTATTTTCTTCAGATTTATGTAGTTTTCTTGCAGGGTACGGCCCTGCATGGGAAAGTGTACATTTATTTTTGATTTCAAGTTAAATTATATTCAATCAATTTCACCATCCATTTTGTTTCATGTAGATTGGTTAATTTTTGAGATAGTTATTGCAATTTTTGTAAAGATAGTCAAAACCCTCTGTTAGGGTAAACAATGACTGAGATAATTGTGTTTCTCCTTTATTAACCAATGGAATCCTCTAGTTTTTGGTGAGATTATTATTCTATGCATTTTCTTTCATATATCAATGGTTTTGAGGCAAAAGTGTGGAGTTAAGGTGTGGAGAATTGAAGTTTAGGACTGAATTTCTGTGCACAGTCCGCTAAAACAGAGTTTCAAGAAGTTAGCATCTAGGGTTTGTTAAAATATCTTTCGGATTGTACTTTTGGTGAACTATTTAGCATTAGCAGGTCTAATAATAAATGTTTGAAACATTGGCCAAGAGAATTTGTGCCTGGAGATAGTAATTTCAATAAACCTTGTTTGGAGCAAAGCCTAATAGGCCTAATCTGCATGTTATTAGTCCTAATTTGATCAATACTTTCCAAAGTAACATATGAGGGTTTTTGGATGTGTTCTGAAACACTTTAAGGGGAATCCAAAAAGGTAATTATAGTCTCGATATGGGGTTTGTAATAAAAAATATCTCTAATAGTATGTGTTAGAATCCTATAAGGAATACAAGGGGTCACTGAAAGATTGGTAAAGAGATGTAAGGGCATACCATCATGGTTATTTGTTTTGGTTAAATTAATGTTTTTAAATGCTGAAAAACATAGTTGTGGCCTTGTTTAAGTTTGAGAAGGTAGAAATACAATTTTGTGCTATGTTGAGGTCTTTTGCATGGTGAAGTCCTTTATGAACTTAAAGATTTGGATTCATGAAATGGGCAGTCTTTGTAAAGATTTGTTTTGTTTGAGACAAAGTTTCTAAAGAATTGGATGAACCTGAGAAACCTTGTTTGGGGCAGAGTTGTGAGAAATTCAGTTTTGTGCCATTATTTTATAAAGATTTCTTGTGAAGATTGATGAGTTGGAGGGATTGAATCCCTGATTTAGAAGTTTGCTTTCATGAGAGTGATTTTCTTTCTTTGTACTTGCATCAAGTGGTATCAGAGCACAACAAAAGGTTTGGGCTAGTGGGTTTGTGGTTTTGTGGTTGTGTGCTGTGGTTTGTGCAGGTTAAGAAGAACTTGGTTGTTGCCAAGAGAAGACAAAGAAAGTTAAGGGAAAGTGAATCAAGGAGAGACTTGCTTAGAGACTATCTGAAAGATGTAGATATTGAGAAGACATTTTCAAGAAGAGGAAGAGAGGAAAAAGAGAAAAAGACAAGAGAAGTTTGACAAATAGATAGCCGAGTTGAAACAAGAGATGAGAAGGTTGGATACAAAGTTCCAGGAGTCCATGATGAAGATGGAATAGTTGATCAGATATATGACAAGTTGGCACTTGAAGATTAAGAAAAGAGTTACATGGCCTATAAGGAAAATTGTCAAAAGAAGAAGGGAACAAGCAAGGGAAGCAACTGATAGACAACAAGAAGAAGAGATGCATATCAAGTTGATGATGAGGCAGATGAAGAATGAACTCCTTGAGGGAGTATAGAATCAGATAAAGGACATGGAGATTAGGAGTGAAGCAGTCTTTGTTTCATGGAAAAAGCAAAAGGTTAAAGAGGTAATTTACCATTTTTTGTGTTGACAACAATTTTGATGGGGTATAAGCCAAGGTTGAAAGTGAAAAGAGAAGAACAAGGAATTGAGATGAAAATTGAAATGCAACCAAGTGTGGAGAGCCTGATTTCAGTTGGAAAGCAAGATAGAAGCCTAATTTGTATGGACAAAATGAAGCCAAAGGTGAAAATGAAGGTGATTAGGAGTTGTTTCAAGGTGGACCAAAAGTAGAGCATACAAAGGATGAAGATTTGTTGACAACTTCAAATTCAAGAGGACTTGAAGTTCATTTGGCCGAGAGTATGGTGCAGGAGCACCTTGACAATGTCATGCCTCCATTTGGAAATTCTTGAAGATTGATCAAATTTTGGTGTCTTTACCTTGTAATAGGTATAGATGAGTCATTTTACTCATGTATAGGTTATTAGGAGGTTATTTGGGTTAAATATTGCAAACATGTAAAAAGTTGTCAACACAAATTGGCAAAATTGCAAAAAATGTAAAGTTGCAAAAATGCAACATAGGATGGTGAAGAGACATTTAGTTCCAGTTTGTTGAAAGATAGTTGAAAACTGAAGATTCATGTTTTATTTCCTTTAAAAATGCCTTGTAAGCAATTGAGAAGGTGTGGGTGATTGAAAATTTGAAATGGAATAAAGAAAGCATTGTATTTATGTTATTTTCTTCAGATTTCTATAGTTTTCTTGTAGGGTATGACCCTGTATGGGAAGGAGTACATTTATTTTTGATTTTGAGTTAAAGTATATTAAATCAATTTCACCATCCATTTTGTTTCATGTAGATTGGTTAATTTTTGAGATAGTTATTGCAATTTTTGTAAAGATAGTCAAAATCCTCTGTTAGGGTAAACAATGACCAAGATAATTGTGTTTCTCCTTTATTAACCAATGGAATCCTCTGGTTTTTGGTGAGATTATTCTTCTGTGCATGTTCTTTCATATCTCAATGGTTTTGAGGCAAAAGTGTGGAGTGAAGGTGTGGAGAATTGAAGTTTAGGACTGAATTTCCGTGCACAGTCTGCTAAAATAGAGTTTCAAGAAGTTAACATCTAGGGTTTGTTAAAATATCTTTGGGAATGTAATTTTGGTGAACTATTAAGCATTAGTAGATCTAATAATAAAGGTTTGAAACATTGGTCAAGAGAATTTGTGCCTGGAGATAGTAATTTCAATAAACCCTGTTTGGAGCAAAGCCTAATAGGCCTAATATGCACATTATCAGTTCTAATTTGATCAATACTTTCCAAAGTAACATATGATGGTTTTTGGATGTGTTCTAAAAAAATTTAAGGGGAATCCAAAAAGGTAATTACAATCTCGATATGGAGCTTGTAATAAAATATATCTCTAACCGTATGTGTTAGAATGCTACTAGGAATACAAGGGGTCATTGAAGGATTGGTAAAGAGATGTAAGGGCAGACCATCATGGTTGTTTTTTTTGGTTAAATTAATGTTTTTAAATGGTGAAAAACACAGTTGTGGACTTGTTTAAGTCTAAGAAGGTATAAATCCAATTTTGTGCTATGTTGAGGTCTTTTGTAGGGTGAAGTCCTTTGTGAACTTAAAGATTTGGATTCATGAAATGGGAAGTCTTTGTAAAGATTTTTTTTGTTTGAGACAAAGTTTCTAAGGAGTTGGATGAACCTGAGAAACCTTGTTTGGGGAAAAGTTGTGAGAAATTCAGTTTTGTGCCATTATTTTATGAAGATTTCTTGTGAAGATTGATGAGTTAGAGGGATTGAATCCCTAATTGAGAAGTTTGTTTTCATGAGAGTGAGTTTCTTCCTTTGTACTTGCATCAATATCATATACTTGAGTTCATATGTTTCATCCACCCCTACTTAAGGTAGTAATTAGTATCAGTGGGTTAGGATAATCACAAACACACCATACAAAAAATGACCATACCCCATTTCGTACTTTGTCCAAAACACACAAAGATATGAGTAGATCTAGGTGGCCTAGACTAGGTGGCTCCATGGGTTTGAAAAGAAAATCATAAAAAGAAAAATAATCGAAAATGCGAACATATCTCTTGTCAAAAGGTGGGATGGATGGTGATAATGATTATGCTAGGCTTAGGAAGGATGCATCCCTATGGGCATAGATGTTGGTTAATGTAAGTGATGATGACAAGATGGTTGTGCTTACTGGTTATTGATCCAATCATTATTTTGTGACTATGTCCATATGTAGGTTTTTTTTTATTTGTTTTGTTTTCCCAAGTATGTTTGGTGGAGTGATAGTGGAGTGTGATTTTATTATGGGTGAAATTTTTATTATGGATAGTGGATGATGGGAGTGTAATATTTTTATTGTGAACAACTAGGCATGGTGACCACCAATCCCAGGTACACATTTAGGTATTTCTTCCTGCATCCATTGCGAGAGGTAATATGTATGCATGGATTAGTCATGCATGTGAGAATTCAAAGGTAATAGGAAATGATAGATATGGTTCATGGAGGCCATCTCATCAGTCATGAGGCAAAAGGTGGTGAATGTGTATGGGTGGGGAAGGTCATGTAAGCTATCTAATCTACCATAAATAAATAATGGGGGATGATGGTGGTAGATGGTTTATGTATGTGAGTTTTGATGCAAATGGGGGCCGAGTGACAATGAGGGATTATGTATGATGGGTGAGGACATGGTAGAAAAATCTCTTCTGTTAAAAAGAAAGAGTGAGCACATGCATGTGATGGTGGGGGAGCACAATGATTTATGTATGCGAGTATGATGGAGATGGGGACATGGATATGTGAAAGGTCGAGTGACAATGAGGGACCATATGCCAAGGTTAGGTCATGGTAGAAAAAGTTTTCCAATTAGAAGAAGTAGGTGGGTGTATGGTGGTTTAGGGTGATGGTAAGAAAAGATTCCCCATTAAAGGGAAAAGGTGGGTGGGGTTCATGTTCATGGTAGAAAAATATCTCCCATTATGAAAATGGGATAGGTGACAGGTATTCCAAGCCATAGTTAGTGGGTGGTGTGAGTGAATTTATTGTGGGTGGCAAATGCATGGGTCATTAAGAGAGCTAATAGATGGTGGATATGATGCTACACATGACACATGTTTGTCATATTTTCACCATGGTACTTGACCAAGGTGCCACGAAAAGTGGTTTTCACCATTAGATGAATTATTTCTCTTTACTATTTTTTTGATTTTTTGATTTTTAATTTTTTTGATTTTTTTTGATTTTTGATTTTTGGAATTTTTTGATTTTTTCAAACATAAAACTTCTTGAGATGCACAATGTTCATTGGATATTTCAGAGGTTCATATTCCATAGTAGCTAATTGATAAGCACCTGATCCATATTTTACTGTGATAATATAAGGACCTAGCTAGTTGGGTTCAAAATTTCCTTTCTTTTCATGGTCCTGTAGATTACACTGATTTTCTTTGAGGATTAAACCACCAATCTCAAATTATCTGAGCCTAATTTTCTTGTTATAGCTTCGTCAGATCCAATTTTGGTAAGCTCGAAGATGATTGAGGTAACTAGGTATTTCTCGTCTAGGAGTTCCAATTGTTGTAAGCGGGCTACATGATATTCTTCATCACCAATGAGATGCTGCAATGATATTCTCAAGGATGAGAGTTTGACCTCTATTGGAAGAATGGATTTGACATCGTAAAACAAGGAATATGGTGTTTCCCTTGTGGGCATGTGGATGCTAGTGCAATAGGCCCACAAGACAAGATTGAGTTGGAGATGCCATTCCCAATCAACTTCATTGACCATCTTTTTAAGTATTTTTAGGACTATTTTATTAGTGGCCTCAGCTTGACCATTTCCTTGTGGATAATATGGGATGGAGAAATGGTGTTGGATGTGAAACTTTTGACATAGATCACAAACTTCTTGATTCTTGAATGGTTTTCCATTATCTATGACAATTGAGGATGGTATACCAAACTGACAAATGATGTAGTGAAGGATGAATTTAGGGATTTGATTTCTAGTGATGTATGTTAGTGAAATAGCTTCGACCCACTTAGTAAAGTACTCAATGGCAGCGATAATGAATTTTTGACTATTGGATGAGGATGGATGAATTTTTCCAATGAGGTCTAGCCACCGTCATGAGAAAGGCTAGTTAGTGACAATGGGTTGCAATTCTTGAGATGGTGCATGGATTAAGTCACCATGTTGCTGACATGGATGAAATTGTTTTACAAAATTACTTGCATCTTGTTCCATTGTTGGCCAATAATATCTAATATGCATCAAATTTTTGACTAGGGAAGGACCACTAGAATGGGCCCCGTAGATACCTTTATGTAATTCACTTAAAGTGGTTTGAGCCTCATCTATGTTTAAGTACCTCAGGAGGGTCCCATCAAAGGAGTGACAATATAGAGTGTCACCAAGTAATGTGAAGCAAGTGGATTTGTGGATGAATGATTAGCGTTGGGAGGTGGATAAGTTACGTGGAGGGGTGTTATATGTAGGTATATATCCTAGTACCATGGAGAATTGGGACCAACTATAAAATATACCATTTCTATTTTTGAGAGATCATAAGCAGGAATAAATAATTGTTCAACCAAGAATTCATATTGTTGACTATTTTTAGGTACATCCACTAGGGAACCAATTGTTGCTATTGCATCGACTGCTTTTTTATTTAGATGAGGTATTTGATAAAATTGGATCTATAGGAAGTACTGTTTGAAGCTATCCACCATACGTTTGTAGGACAATAATTTTTCATCCTTTATTTGATATTCATCGTTTACCTGCTTGATGACCAGTTGAGAATCACCAGACTTGCAACTTAGTTATTTTCCATTGAATGAGAAGTATAAGACCTGTAATTAATGCCTCATATTCTACGATATTGTTTGTGCAAGGAAATGCAATGTGGTAGGACTTAGGGATGCATTCACCTTGAGGAGTAACAAATAGAATCCCTACCCCTGAGCTATGCTGAGTGAATGATCCATCAAAGTATAAATTCCACCATCTTCCTTCATCCATAGCAAGAATAACTTCATCTAGAAAATTTGTCACTAGGGGGTGATTATCCATTAGAGGAGCCTCTGTAAGCTGGTCAACAATTACTTGTCCTTTTAAGGATTTTCTGTCTACATAATCAATATCAAACTCACTAATAATCATGATCCATTTTTCCATGTGACTTCTGAGAGTAGCTTTTGAGAGAAAATATTTCAAAGGATCTACTTTGGAGATGAGTTGCATCTTGTTATTAAGCATGTAATGTCATAGTTTTTAGCATAAAAAACTATTGTAAGATATGCTCTTTCAATTGGAGTATAGTTCAATTCGCAACCTAAAAAAGTTTAGGATATGTAATAAATAGCTCTTTCTTTTCCATTATCATCATGTTGTGCCAGTAATTCCCCCAGTGCCACTATGGTGGTTGATATGTATAACAAGAGCGGTTTGTCTGGATTTGGTGGCATGAGCACAAGAGGAGAAGCAAGGTAATCTTTGAGTTGTTGAAAATCCTGTTGACGGTTGTTATCCCATTTGAAGTTGAAATTTTTGTATAGGAGACGTGAAAATGGTTGGCATTTATTAGCAAGTTGAGCAATAAATATTTTGATTCCTTGGAGTTTCCCTTGCAGAATACATAACTATTTGATATTCTTTGGTGGAGGAATATCCATTATTTCTTTAACCTTGGATGGATCAACTTCTATTCCTCTTTGTGAGACAATGAATCCTAGGAGTTTTCTCGATGTTATGCCAAATACATATTTCTTTGGATTTAGGCACAAATGATATTTTTCCAATCGATCAAGATATTTTCTAATACCTCTTTTTGTGAATCTCTTATTTTTGATTTACCCATATGGTTATCCAAATAATATTTCATAATATCATGTAGCATATCATGAAAAATTACTATCATTGCTCTATGATATGTAGCTCCTACATTTTTAAGACCAAATTGCATTACTTGATAGAAAAATGTTCCCCATGGAGTGATACATGCCATTTTATGTTGATCTTCATTTACTATTCATATTTGATTGTAGCCAGAAAAACCATCCATGAGTGATAGCATTTCATGTCTTGCTATTAAAACTACAATGATGTCAATATTGAGTAGCAAGAAGTCATCTTTTAGACATGTTTTATTGAGATCCCAAAAGTTAGTGCATATTCTTATTCCCCCAATGGGCTTAGAGACTAGTACTATATTGGAGATCCATTCAAGATAATCAATTGGTTCAATAAAGTTGACTTCTAGAAGTTTTTGCAATTCTTCTTTAACTAGGAGAGCTATTTGTGGATGCATCTTTCTAAGTTTTTGATTTACTGGTTTGGCATCAGGATATACTGCTAGATGATGTACCGCAAGAGATGGATCAAGGATTGGTATATCCACATAGGTCTAAGAAAAAATTATAAACCTTTGTTTGAGGAATGCTAATAATTTCTTATTTATCTCTTCTAATGCTGTAACTGTGGAGTTGATTTTTGGTTCTTCTTCTATCTCCAAGTTAATTCCAATAGTAGCTTTAGCCAACACCATAGATGTTTCTTGATATCAGGGAATAGAATCAAGTACCACATCTTCTAGTGTGTTAGAGAGGTTTTCACCAAAATATACGTCTTTTATTTTTACTTTTTCATGATCCAAAAGTGCCTCATCGATGTTTTCACCAAGGGATCTTTCTTTCTTATTTTTATCTTTTTTATTTTATGATTAAGGCACATGATTTGTTCATCGAAATAAGAATCCTTAGGAAATTTTATTTCAAATTCCTTTTTGTGATCTCTTATAGGTATGTTTTCTCAAATCCCCATAATTTCGATAATTGCTTCTTCATTTCGAAAGGTATCAAGAATGGGAGGTCCTTGTTGATCCCAATCAATAAGTTTAGGATAGACTAGTGAGAGGTCAATGGATGGTGTAATGGTGTAAATGTATTCATGATCAAATATTTGAGTGATGAGTTTGAAAGGCTCTTCGGTAGGCCCATCTCGAGGGCTTGTATCACTAGTTAAGGTCTTACCATCTTTATTGTGAGCATA
The DNA here is from genome assembly GCA_007258455.2 of Sequoia sempervirens. Taxonomy (NCBI): domain Eukaryota; kingdom Viridiplantae; phylum Streptophyta; class Pinopsida; order Cupressales; family Cupressaceae; genus Sequoia; species Sequoia sempervirens. The sequence continues at coordinate 48,567,017 of VDFB02000009.1, forward strand.
TTTAGGTTCTTTGGGTACCATTTCATTGGATTCGTAACCAAGTCCATGATGTTTTTTATATCCTTAAAAATAATTTGGTTCAATTATGCCTTATTCCTGTGTCCCCAATCCTTTACCTTTGTAACCCATATGTTTGTATAAGTCATGTCCTTTTGGGTACCTGTTGAATTCTAGGAGAGGTGATGATTTGTCTTCTTTATACAACCATGGTGAGATGTACTCTCTAAGATCTTCTTTATCTAGAATTCCCCATTTATTAAAGCTTTTAACAATCTCTTTGGATTCCATTTTGAGCACCTTGGGCTGACCATGGGACTTTGGTGAAAGGGGGATTTTTTCTACATAGAAAGAGTTATGTGGTCCATACTCTCTGCATCCTTTGCTATTAATCTTGATGTTGATCTTAGGGGTGGGTTGTGAGGTGGGTTTTAATGTGGATGGATTGATGTAAGAGGATGAAGTGGATGTTGCATCATTAATTGGAAAATGGTGAGCACAATTATACTTTCCTTCCAACACTTTGTAGTATTGGAAAGGTTGGGGGTCAGCTGGTATTGCAACTTTACTACCATTATATAAATATTTTAGGCATTGATGGTATGTGGAGGGGAGAAATTTCATAGTGTGTATCCAAGGTTGACCAAGGAGGATATTATAAGGGAGATCAAGATCCAAGATTTGGAATTTGGTTTCCATGATAGCTAGTCCAACCTGAATGGATAATTTGATGGTACCTTTAGATTCTCTTTCTACATCATCATAATCTTTAATAGTTATCTTATTTTTGGGATCAATAACATCTTCAGAGTAACCCAACTATTTTATTAACTTGAGATTACATAGGTTAAGGCCATATCCATCATCTATTAAGACTCTTTTAATTTTATGTTTATGAACAATTGCTTTAATGTGGAGTGGTTTGTTATTTGACACATCAATATGCAAGTCTTTTTTTGCAAAAGTGAGGTGGTGTGTTGAGGAAATATTTCCAACTATGGCTTGAAATTGGTTGAAATTGATGTCACTAGGTACACAAGACTCTTGAAGAGATTTTTCTAGGACTTCTTTATGGATGGGAGATGTGCGAAGCAATTCCAAGATGGAAATTTGGGTTGGGGTCTTTCCAAGATGGTCTAAGATGCCATATTTATTATTTACAAAAGAGGATGATGAAGAGGATTCTCCCTATATTGTAATTTGGCCTCAATGAGAAGTGATAGAACAATTAGCTTCTTTGATAGTGACTGTGTCAACATGTTTGTCACATTCTTCTATGTGGCCTATGGTAGAGTCATGGGATGGTGTTTGGATAATGTTAGTGTATGTGTATGATATGACATTATAGGATCCAAAATCTTTCTCATCATTATGCTATGGGAAGGGTTGTGTATGTATTCCTAGTTGTTCATTAGGAGATTTATGTGTTTGTCCTTCAACATTTATTTCTCCCTTATCAATGATGTCTTGTATATGATTTTTCAATTTCACACATTTAGATGTAGTGTGACCTTTAAGACTATGGTATTCAAAATATTTGTTATCCTTTTACCATGCAAGCTTAGGTTGGATTTCATTAGATGGTTTAGTCATAAGAAACTCTATAAGGTTTTCTTAAGCAATTTTATGAAATATGAATTCAATTGGTTCACCCAAAGGGGTGTACTTACATTTAGGTTGATTATTTTGTCTAGTTTTTCCTTGGGGAATAGTGACAATATTGGAGACATTTTGTTGTTCTAGTGCTTGTTGATTGTTGGATGATGTATGTTGGACGTTTTGCACATGTTTTATGTTAGTTACCCCATCATTCACAATGTTTTTATTTTTAGACCAATATCTAGATTTATCATTGGATTGGTTGTTGTAGTCTTTTTGGTCCTTATAAATTTTAACTACCCCTTTAGCAATCAAAGATTTTTCGATGGTTAACTCTTTTTCAATCATTTCGTCAAAAGTATTAACACATTGTAATTGTAGGTGAAGACCTATGTTTGTGTTTAAGTTTTCAACAAAGATGTTAGCCATTTGATTTTCAGGCATAAGTAAGGGGAATCAACTTGCTAGTTGTCTCCAACGTTGAAGGAATGTGGCAAAAATTTCCCTAGATTTTTTCTTGGTGTTACATAGTTTAGCCAATGTGACTTCTTGTTAAATGTTATATGAAAAATATCACAAATATTTTGACTAAGTTTGAAAAGGATGTGATTGGACCATGGGGAATTTGTGTAAACCATTGTAGGGAACAATTGAATAATATAAACTTGACTATAGGCCACTTCTTGACATGTCACATAAAACTCTTTGATATGTTCCACTGGGTTGCCCTTTCCCTTATATTTATTAAAATTGGGGATTTGATAGTTCTTAGGGAAGGGTATGTACAATATGGATTGATCAAATGTGTAAGGACATATGTCTTCAAACCTATAGGTCCTCTTGGGTTGAACCATTTAAATTCCTTGGATCATATTATTCATATTTTGTAATTCTTGGGAAAGGCTGATGTTGGTGGATGGATGGGTGTTTGTGTATTGATGATTATTTTGGGGTCAATAAAGGGGTGTTGAAGGGTGGTTTGTGTTAAAAGTGTTTGGAGGTTGAAATGTGTTTATGATATGTTGATTATATGTAAGTATGTGGATGTGTGAGAAACTTGAGGGTGAATGTAATTAACATTGATTGATGTGGTGAGGGATTGGGTAGGTATGGTAGGGTGGGTAGATGTGTATGTGGTATTGGTAGGAATTTTATTCTTAGTTGAGAAGAGGATGAAAGGAGTTTTTCAAACATTGTTTGAGATGTGGTTGTGTAAAGGGGATGGTTAGGGTTAGGTTGTGACCCAAAAATATCATTCAAATAGTGTTGGATAATGATGGATCATTAGAAGGATCTTACCTCATAATTTGTGACATATCAAAGTTGGATGGAAGTTTAGCTCACTTATATAAAAGGTCTAATAAGATGGTATCCTTGTCAAGATCATATATTCTTTGCATCATTTCTTGATTACGAGGATCTTGAGTAATGGATTGCAAGCCAGGAGAGTGTTTAGATTGATCTAATAAGTTTCTTCATTATGAGGAGATGTAGGTTGATTGGTGATATCCTCAACGGTAACATTCTCTTGAGAACCCATTTTTCTTTTAGCTTGTACTCTAGTGAGTGGCATGCAAAGTGAGGATTCTTTTAGAGAGATGTCTTAGGATAGGTGATGAATGGATTTGGATAGGGAACAACTTGGAATTGGACTTAGATTAGTGAGTGGCATGCAAAGTGAGGATTATTTTAGAGAGATGTCTTAGGATAGGTGATGGATGGATTTAGATAGTGGATGACTTGGAATTGGATGATGGAGACAATTTGGACTTAGAAATTGGATTTTGATGATGGACTTAGAAGTTGGATTAGGGTGATGAAGACTTGAAGGTTAGATTAAGATGATGAAGATATCTTGGTCTTGGGATGATGTGGATGATTTGATAAAGGATTGTTATTGATAGATGTGGATGGATACAAAATCAACTTTGTATCAAAGGTAAAAACCTAGATCCTTGGAGATAAAGTGATTTTGGGATATATATTTTATTACTTAGGATATACAAGTTCCTAAGCAAGATTAGATAGGGGATTTTTTGAAAAAAATTTACTCAAGGGAGCCAAATACTTAAGCTAAATATTCTAAAATGATGAGCTAACCAAGAATAATACTTAAGATAGGAAAGATGTTATTAAGAAAAACCTAAGTTATGGGAGGGTGTGTAAGGATCTAGATCTAAATTTTTGATAAAATTTTGATTTGTAAGGGTGTTTGGATTAGATGATGAAGATAATTGTATGATTAGGATGTTTAAGATGATATGGGGGTGATTAGGATGTTTAGTATGATAACAGGATGATCAGGATGTTTAGGATGATAGGTGGATAATACTAGTGATGATGTGATAGATTAGGAATGGAGGTTAATGGAAAATTCAAGTAATGTGAAGGATGTAATGACAAAAGATAAGGATTTGATAAGTCCAAGTGGTATGAAGGACAGAAATATAATTTGGATTGGGGATTGATAATGAAGAAGGAAAGCCTATGGTCAAATTATGGAATTAAAAAATATGAGCTTTTGATAAAGGATATTTATTGGGCATTGATGGATGTTATCTATTTATTAGGATAAACAAAGGCACAATTTTATAGTTCACATGCACAGTTTGACAGTCAGGTGTAGCTTTACAAAGTGTAGGCATCGTTTGATAGCGATACTTTTTCAAAGTGGATGCACTGTTTAATAGAGTGCAGGCGTAGTTAGATAGAGTGCATGCACAATTTTACAGAGTAAACACGTAGTTAGATATGATGAAGGCGTAGTCCTACAGTCTAGGTTTTGACAAGAGATATGCTCACACAAGAAAACATATTGGCCAATTGACTTGAATTTTAGGGTAAAAAGGCTATTTTTAGCTATTAAAGCTGAGTAGCTTATCACTAGTTTAGCACATGAAGACACACCAAGAACTTTATCACAATCCTAAAATTAGTCAAGTGGGTTTATAGACTTAGTGTGGGCCCACTAGCTGTGAGGCTAATACTTCCAATTGAATGGGGGACCTAGAGTATGCAAAGGTCATGTACCACCTTTACACCTCTTTCCTTGGAAAGAAAAGGCCCAAACATGTATTATGTGTTACCTCAATAAAAGGTCATACATGGTGAGTAACTTCGGGCATGATTAGCTGTACCTTGCACCACACTAAGCTATGGAAAAATGATTTTAATCTAGGATTTTAAAAGTTCTCTAGGGGTGTCCTCCAAATACCTCAAGGGTATGTTAGGCACAACCATGAACACTAGTCCATCACAAGCATAGATCGTGAACTTTCGATAGGAAAGCTCAAACCAACCCTACACCTCTTGTACTAGAATCACCTAGATATCAAGGCTTTTCTAGACATGATGTGACTAGATTGGGGTACAAATTTTGTTCCCCCCCTTTAGATACCCTATTGGTAACATGTGGTTGAGGTCATCCCTTGGGGTGATGAAATACCCAAGCAAGCCTCCTAAATTTCTAGGTGTTTTTGATCCCTAAGATCACACTAAGTGCGAGGGGAGAGCATACACACAAAAATAGCAAGTCCTAGGTTTCTAATCTAAAACAAAAATGAGGAGATGCAATATATTTGATCCCCAAGATCACACTAAATACAAGGGGAGAGAATACATCTATGCAACCCTCCAAACATGACAAACAAAGTTAATTTACCACTACCCTAATTTAGTGGAAAAAACAAAATATTGGACTTACAAACTTGTAAAACCATAAGTTAGTAGTTTAGAAGATCAAGTCTTGGACAAGCTTAACCAACTTCACCACTTGTTAGTTCAAAAAGTTAGCAAAAACTTGAGAAAATAATCAAAATTTGTAAAATGAATAAAAGCGTAGTTGTATGAAACACAAGCGCAAAACTACAAAAAAAATCAAAATTTTACACCTGATAGAGGTGCAACTTTACATAATGGAAGTGTCAATAGTCGTCTTGAAAGAACAGTTTGTCACTGCATAGGTACCGACAGTTTGTACAAAAGTGAAAAACATAGACACAATTTTTCTGCATGGAGGTGTAATAGGTCTGCACATAGGCGCACTTTCACAAAGGATAAAAATTTGCAAGTGCTGTTAGCAGAAAAGTGATTGTTGATAGATTAAAACTTAATAAAAAAATTTGTATCAATGACCTAATTACTAAAAAAATTGTTGTCAATTTGAGAAGATTTTAAATTGATTATTTTTAGCCTTTAAGTTTACCAAGAAATTTGATTTAAGTGTAAATTAAAAAGTTACCATAACTAGATTACATGAACCTAATTTTCAACTTAATCAAACAGTTTATGAATGTTATAATATTGAAAATTTGTTGATAAACCCTTCAAAGACTAACTGTTCTGCTCAAAAATAAAAGTGCAGCTTCCTAGAACATAAGCGTTGCACGTCGCAACCTAGGTGTGGCAGGTTAGAACACAAACACCATAAGTCTGAGCACAAGCATCGACAAAAAGAGCAGAAACGCTACTAGTTAGTGCGTAAGCATAGCTACATAGGTGAAACTCTATAGTAAATAGTAAAATAAAAAAAAAGGAGAAACATATTTTAACCTTAAAGTGTTGTTTAAAATCTGAAAGAAAACAAGTTGCAAGTTGTGTTTTAACCTTAAGCTACTATTTTTATTTTTTTCTTTCCTTTTTTATGGTTTTTCAAATTTTTTGTTCTTTTTAAAAACTTTGTGATTGTAATAGAAGAAAATGAATATAAAAGATGAACATTAAATCAACTTAAAACTAACTTAAAACCCATAAATAAGCCTCTAAAAGGTTTTTGAAACCTACAAATAAGACAAAAGGTTAGTCCTAGAAAACTAAATCTTGTTGAGAAATGCAGGCGTTGTTCTATGAAGTGTAAACACTGTAAGTCAATGTAGAGATGCAAAATGTCAAATTTAATGCACAACTTAATAAGGTGAAAGCTCCATGATTCACCGTAGAGGCGCAACTTGTCATCGTGAAAGCATCGATTTGCAAAGAAAAGCATGGAAATGGAACTTGTGAGAAAAATCTTCACAAAAATCACACAAAAATGTCAGAAAGGAATGTGGGTCCCATCGAGCATGCCAAAATGAAGAGGGAGAAAATGATTAACGAAGATAAATCAATCAAAAATAAGACAAATGAACACAAAAAGATGATTATACCTTCACACTTTCACCTGCATTGATTGAGCTCCAAGTTTGCACCCAAAAACTTGTAGATTTTTTCTCTTGATTGTATTGTGGATTGCTCTTTAGTGATTTTCCAACATAATTTGGCTAATTCAAATTACATTGTTGAAAATTGGATGGGATGGCTTGAAATTATTATTTTTTGGATGGAGAAATGGAGGTCAAGATCTTCTTGTGAAATGGATGATTGAGATGGCAATGACTTAGCCTTGTGAAAAGTGTCACAAGGTGGAGGCATGCGACTATGACATGTGGCATGAAGAAGAGAGAAAGGTGTTCTCACACATGTGAGCACATCCTAGAAAGAACAAGATTTTGATAAGTGGATACAAATATGGAAATGTGTAAGATGAGTAGGCTTAAAGAATATGACAAATGGTGATAAGTGGAAAGTGTAGGGTGGCTCTTATGAGGAAGAGGATCTCACACATGTGTGAGAATCCAATGAGAGGAGAGGTCAAAGGATGACTTGGATATGGATAGTGACTTGTGCATACAAGTCATTAAGAGGCTTGTATGACACATGTTACATGTCTACAAGTTTGGGGGAATGGGTAGAATTAAAAATTAGATAAAATGGTAATGATGATTAGGATATGAATTAAGTTAATTAATTCGTAGATTTATTAACTCAATCCGAATCAGGGATTTGGAAGAATATGGACTAAGGTTAAATTAATTAAATAGTATAATATTTAATTAATTTAGAAAAGACTATAGGATAATTAATTAAATGTAATATTTAATTAATTATAAGGTGAGATGAAATAATTAATTAAATAATATGATATTTAATTAATTATGGGATAAGATGAAATAATTAATTAAATAATGCAATATTTAATTAATTAAGGGATAAAGTAGAATAATTAAGTAAATAATATAGTATTTAATTAATTATAAGGTAGAATGGGATAATTAATTAAGGATATGATATCAAAATTGGGGTGTCTACAGAATTCTCCTCAAAGAAATTTCTTGAGGAATCTTCATTTATCCAAGAATATTATGCATGTGTATGAATGTGCAACATCTTTTCAATGTATTTGGGTATGATTTGAAGGACGACCTTATTCAAGCTAATTCTTGAGTTCATTAGTATCTAGGTTGTAGAAGTTTACAAAGATCATTACAAGCTATAGAGACTAGAAAAAGATAGGAAAATCTCTCTATGATGCCATTTACCACAAGGTTTCTAGCCATAGATCTTTTTGTGAAGTTTTTTGGGATCATGTGGCCTAAGTTTGTTAATGAGAGTTTCACTAGCTTTGAGAGGATCTTATAAGGGGAAAACCTTTTTGAACCTATATTTTATTCTTGAAAGACATGTCATAGGATTAGAAATCCCTTGGTTTTATAAGAACAAGAGAAGGTACCTAAATTGTATTTAGTTGGGCTTTTAAGCTTCTACTTTAGAGTTGTAGTTAATTGGAAAGTTCAAAAGTATGTATTTTGGCTTGTTTTAGAGTTTAGGGTTGGAAAATAGTAGTCTAGTAATTGTAAAAGTGCATGCATTGTCTAAAATTTCAAAATTATGGGCCTATGTGAGGTTTTTAGGATTTTAGTGCAATTCAACAAAAAATACAAGGACAAAGACAAACTCTAGAAACTTGAGAGAAAATGCTTACATGGAATTTGGGGAACATGGCATAAATCAACAAATACTACAAGGTGGGCCTAAAACCTTTTTATATATAAACACTAAAAAACTCAAGTTGAAATTTAAAAGGGACCCTGACTTTTTAGTATAATTTTTGGTAGGAAATCTAAAAGATCTAGGCCTTAGTACACTGCATAGTGCTTATAGATGTGGATGAAACACTTGAGAAAAGAAACACTTTTGAACTAGTTGTAGATATAAAAGCGAACCCCTCAAGAAATTGATATGTATTTGAAATGGCGAAAAATGTGTGACCCTTTAGGGGAGATCTTTTGTGGGGGTTCAACACACTTTTCTTATTTTGTTAAATAAAGAGTGGGTAGTAATGATCATGGTTTGATGGATTTGGACAAGATATACGACTAAATTACAACCTAAAAGGTGAGTCAACCTTCCCTTGAAAAAATCTAAAATGACCTAAGAATGAAATGAAATGGCTCAATTGACCTAACGATGAAAATTATTATTCTGATGCAAATACAACAGATATGAGATATCACAAAGAAATTTGGACTTCAGAAATGGACCGAGCAAGATGTTGTGCACCTGTGGTATAAATTTGAGACTAATTTCCAAGGATGTTTCCTATGGGGCGCCACTATCCTAGTAGGTCTTTTTTGGATATTTTTTTGTATTCCTCAAGATCCGGATCAAAGCTTTCCATTTTTGTCTACAAATTTATCAGATCACTATCAAATATTTCTATAAATGAGTTTCCATAAGTTTTGAAGAAGTAGGGTTTCAATTACAACAATGAATAATTGATCATCAAGTTTCCTTCAATCTTCTTCAGATCTGAAACCTACACATTCAAAGAGAGAAGAAATGTTGTGCCATTTAGGGGCTTGCTTTAGGCAAACCTCGTGTTAGTGTTTCCACTTCCATAATGACAATGTCAATTATAAAAGGATAAATGATAGAAAGGAATGATGAATCTACAAAGTGCTGCAACTCACCACCCTTCAATGACTTCCTTGAAGGACTAAAGTCATGCACATATCCTCAACTTGGATCTTTTTTTCTTGAATTGCTTGGAGACCTACAAGGATTAGTCTTCACAAACAATATGAAAATATAAAAATAAACACACTCATATACACTTTGACATGATGTTTGGATCTTGAATTTTTGCAATAAATCCTCTAATGGATGCTCTTGACTTGCTTGATAATGCTCTTGATAATAATTCTTGCCTTTGATTCTCAATACTTTGACTTAGTTTTCAAATGATGCAATAACTATGTATTTATACATAATTATTCTAATTTCTCCAAAATTAAATCCCAATGGTTGACTTTAGATATTTGAATTTTAAATAATAAAATTCTGACATAGACATATTTGAATTTGGAGCCAAAATAGGGGGACATATGCACCCTAGGTGTAAGCGTCCTAAACCTATTTTTAAGAACTGAAGGAGTCGGGGTAAAGTATTAAATGAGATAATTTGTTTTGTGCTTGCAAATTATCAAAAAATATTTAAAATGGGTCATGAAATGCATAATTTAGGAAATTAAGTGCTCAATTAGGTCTGATAACTTAAGTGGAAGTAAAAAATAGTGTGAAATTGTCAAGTGTGACAATTTAGGACACTACATTTAGTCCTCACTTTAGTGAGAGTATGAACTTACACTCAAAATAACACTAAAGTAGAAAATATATGTCAAGAGGGGTCTGAATGTATAAATGTTGAAGATATAGGATGATTATGAATTTAGGGGGATGCACAAGCACCCAGGATTCAAGATCCCATGGAAAAACAACATAAGGAAAAAGGAACAAACACATGCATGAAATGCAACAAGACAACATACACAATGTCAAAATGAAATGTAAAAGGAGGGTATGGATAAAGAATTGAGAGCCTATTTGGAAAACCCTATGCCCATGATATGTTTCCAAATAAAGATACCTCATGATAAGGGGCTTCCCCAAAATGCAATGCAACAACAACATAAAGGATGAATATAGAAGGGATCCACAAATCCGAGGTCAATATGCATCTTTTCTACCATGATAGAAATGAGCTCGAAATTGAAATCATACCCCAAATGCTTGTGGAACAATGAACACAATGGAAGAATGACACATAAAGAGAGAACAATTTTTTTTTGGGTCAACATGGAAGATACCTAAATGTATCAATGCCTTGTATCATCCCCAAAAATAAAACACAAGAAAAAAAGAACAAAGTTTACGATATATAGAAGAATGAATATACAAATAGAAGAATATCATGACAAATTCGTTTCCTTTGTATCCTTGCACCAACGAAGCAATAAGGGTCATATAAAGAAAACTCACAAAAACAAAGACATGCCAAGCTATACAAAACAAGAGATCACATCATGTACAAGCAAACACAAAGAACACATAAATCAAACACAACAGAGTATTGCACATGCGAGCCGACCTAAAGCAAGTCATCCACATCCCAATCTTGCTCATTATATACGAAAGTCAGAAAAATAGCCAAAGAGACTACAAGTTCCTTAATAGGAGTATCACCAGGTTCAACATGTGGTGGGTCACTCTTATCAGGAGGATCATTATGATTTCCCCCATCTAAATTTATAGACTTTGAAAACAACAAATTAAGTTCATTATGCACTTGTTCATCAATTTTAGCAATTTCATCTTCATCATCCAAATTTATCACCATGGGAGGTTTAATGATAATGTCAATTATATGTTCTTGTTCAATTTATTGTTTCAATTCCATTTCTTGTTTTGGTGAAAGTTGTAATTATTCTTGATTTGTTTGCATAGGTGTTTGATTGTCAAGTAATGTTTTATTCCTTTCTTCCAATCGATGGGCAAGAGCGTGTCATCTTCGCCTATGCTCTTTAGCATTTATGTTTCTTCTTGTTTGGTTTTCAATTTGTGAAGGTGTAAGGGTGGGTTTCTTGGCCATCGATACCTTTTCTTCCCTTAAGGGAGGAATTGAAGGGACCACCGTGGGTTGGAAAACATTGTCTCTTTAGGTCTATACAATTGCTTTATTTTTGAAGGCACAAAAATAATAATTCAATTGTTTAGTGGTATTTTATATGATATAGGTGGAGAAACTATAACATAAATACTTTGATTACTTGGAAGGAACTTTTCTTCGGGCATGGGTTCATCCACAACTGGTAGGGGAGGAGGAACAACCATAGAACCATCATTCTCAGTAATATTGCTAAGGGATAATTCCGTAATGTGCTTTGCCTTAAAATTTTGGTATGACCTAAAAAAGAAGTCCTCACAAGGTTTAATAGGTTCCTTAGGTTGAGGCCAAAAGAAATCCAATGAAAATTTTCCATGGGATGAAAAATAATTAAACCCACTATGATGCATTGTGTATATTTAATCTTCAAATGGGAAATTTATGCACCTTTGGATAACCAATGAGATTCCATTCATGGAGTGTAAGCATGGGTAGCCTAGCTTCACACGGAATTGGTCTGACATTGAGATAATAGAGAATAATACATCTAATTGTTTCGGTCCAACTTTAAGAGGAAGAGTGATTGAACCTATTGTAGGGTGAGCAAAACCATCTTGAGTTTTCAACCATACTTTCGATTGTTCATAAGAGTCTTGATAAAGCTCATACACAAATAATAACTCCTTAGTTATCATATTCTCTATGCACACAAGATCAATGAGTATTCCTTGTGTAGGTTTTTCATTGATACGTTCAACAATATAGAGAGGACCATCGGGTGCATGTATGGACATGTCAATATGGGTGAAAGCAATGTCAGGTAACAAAGTGGTTTGGAAATTATGAGGTTGAACATCTATTAAAGCAGTAATGCTATCTAATTTCTTCTCATAATCATTCATATCATCATTTTTATCATCACAAGCATGCACAAATTTGGATGTGTGATTTGGCATAGGATTTGTAAAAGTTTGCAAATTTTGATTTGGAGGGGCAATAGACTTGTTTCCTTTGCCATTAACATCACCCAACTGGATATGATTAGAGTTGATGAGGTTCTGAATTTTATGTCTAAGACATATGCATCACTATATATCATGTCCATGTGTACATTGATATTGACAAAAGGCTTTTGGATTAAAGTTTGGAGATAACCGTTTTTTTGTATCCATAGGTTAATTAGAGGCAATTGGATTAAGTTCTTGCTCAAAATTTGTAACATGATTGAATGGAGGGAATAAAGCAATTATGTGAATTTTCTATCTCTTTCCCTAAATTGATATGGAGTTGAACTTATGGCCGAGATTTGTGGTTCAATGTGGTTGGTTTTTTGAGGTGTGTTTATCTTGATAAAATTCTTATTTTGTTTCTTGAATGGTTGATAGTTGTTTTGAGGTACACATTCAAATTTCTTAGTAGGAGTCGATGAAGATGCTTCTTCATGTTGACTAACCGCATTTTGATAGTCACAAAGAGCTGTACACAAGTTGTAAAGGATGTATATCTCATCAATAAGATCTTATCCCTAATTCCGGGTTATAAATTCTCAATGAACACTCTTTGAACATCCACATCAAGAAGAGTAAGATTGATTTGTGAGTATAGTAACTAATATCATCCTATGAAGTCTATCACCTTTTCACGTTTTCCTTTTTTGCACCTCACTAAATCAGTTAATGTGATTTGTGGACCTACGTTTTCTTGGAAATGTTGTAGGAATGCATCAACAAGTTCATTGACTGAATGAATAAAATTATTCGACAATGAACAAAACCATTCCAAGTCCCTTTTTTTCAATGACCTAGGAAAGAGTTTAGCTAGGAGATTATCTTCAAAGATGAAGTCACTAAACAACATCGTATAAGATGATATGTGACTATTAGGATATCCTTTACAGTTATAATTCTCATACCTAGGAATTTATGTGTTTGGCGATATGGTAGTTTTCAAAATCTCAAGTGACAAACGACTCCTTTTGACATATTGTGATGGTTTCCATTTTGAGCTTGGTTCAATGTGGAGATTTGTTGTTGGAGTGAGGTTACATTTTTCAAAATTTGATTGATGACCGAGTCATTGCTTGACATGTTTTGGGAATGTGGTGAATATGGTGGGATTGTGTAAGTGCTTGGTGAACTACTATGTTGCAAGTTTATAAGGGGGGATGAATATTGAGGTGTCAAATGTGATTTCATGAAGCTATAAGGATGGCCATTGGAGAAACCTAAGGTTGGATTTATGTCATTTGTTTTTTGTATTGTTGAAGCTACAATTAGTGATGTGTATGTAGGAATAGAGGCAATAGTTGTGGGGAGGGAGACTTGGCTTACTCCTTGGCTTTGAGTGTATCCAAAAGCTTGAGCATGACTAACCATCATAGGAATTTTTGTATCCACAATATGGGCTTGGCTACAAAACACCTCTAATCCTTGGGAATCATTGATCAATTTCCTTAAGTTGTCCACTATAGGAATTGTTTATCTTGCTAAAGATTCAGTGCTTAAATAGTCTTGCAATCTCACTAAGTCTTTGTCTAATTATTTCAGTTTGTCTTTAGGAACATGCACAACAATAGGACCTTAACATCCATAAAGGTTTTTGTTTGTGAAGTTGTCATTGGTATGGTAGGATTAGGGATTGAGTCCAAAATGGGAATGGTATTGGAAATACCTTGCATGAAAGATTTGGAAGACTCAGGATCCATGAAGGATGTAACAACAATGCGGTATGCCATGTCTACAACTACATCTCACTGAAGTATTGGCAATAGGACACTAGGTCATGAAGCTCATATGAGTTTCAAAACACTAAGTGTGTCCACTATGAACACTAAATTACCAAATAGTCATAGTAAGACACTCAAACACAAAAATTAGAAAGAAAAAATAGACAGAGAACATAGAGATAGATGTTTGACAAAATATGAGCCAAAAAAGGCAGGACTAGGGCACCTAGAGTTCCTATGTATTGGAAAGGGTTTTACAAAATTCAAAGTTTGGATGTGTGTAATAATGTTTAAGGTTTCTGTGTCTGTGTGCAAATAGTTTTGACAGTGAATATTTTTCCAGAATTTTCTGAATTTAAGATTATGTAAAGACAAAATGTGAATGTGCAACAATGTTGAAACTGTTTAAAAAATAAATGACAATTGTGAATGCAATTTATAGATCTAAAATGAAACAATTGACTAATTCTAATATGCTAAATATGAAAATGATGATATTGATATGCTTTTTGAAACAAAACAATGCAACTTTTAGCTATATGAAAAATTCCTAAATGCATGCAATGACACTTTCAATTTTTTGTTTTCAGATTTTAAATTCCCTAGTGCAGATTTGTGAATGCAATTTAAATGTAGATCTGAGCTATAATGAATGAAATAAACCCTATTGCAACCTATAATGCAATATGATATGAATTTTTTTGAGTTTATATACCTTTTTTGATGCAAAAATAAATGCGTAATTGAATAATGCAAAGTAATGCGATACAAAATCTAGATCTAGGATGAATGGCTTCAAATTTTAGAAGGTATATAATGTTAAAATGTCAGGTTCACCAAAATGAAATGGTGAAAAATGTGTGACCCTTTAGGGGAGATCTCCCTTTGTGGGGGTTCAACACACTTTTCTTATTTCATTAAATAAAGAGTGGGTAGTAATGATCGAGGTTTGATTGATTTGAACAAGATATAAGACTGACTTACAACCTCAAAGGTGAGTCAACCTACCCTTGAATAAATCTAAAATGACCTAAGAATGAAATGTAATTATTCAATTTACCTAATGATGTAAATTACTATTCTGATGCAAGTATAGTAGATTTGAGATATCACAAAGAAATTCATACTTTAGAAATGAATTGAGTAGGACTGTGCACTTGTAGTATCAATTTGAGCCTTATTTCAAAGGATGTTTCCTCCGGGGGTGCTACTATCTTAGTAGGTTTTTTTTCAGATATGTTTTGCAATCCTCAAGAGTTGGATTAGAGCTTTCGATTTCTATCTACAAATTTGTCGAATCAGTATTAGATCTTTATGTAAGTGAGTTTTTGTGAGTTATCAAGGAGTAGGGTTTCAATTGCAAAATTGAATAATTGGTCTTCAAGCTTCCTTCAATCCTCTTCAGATCTGAAACCTACACATTCAAAGAGAGAAGAAATATTGTGCCATTTAGGGACTTTCTTGAGTCAAACCCCATGTTAGTGTTTCCACTTCCACAATGACAATCCCAATGATAAAAGGATAAATGATAAGAAGGAATGATGAATCCACAAAGTGATGCAACTCACCACCCTTCAATGGATTCCTTGAAGGACTAAAGTCATTCACATCTCCTCAAGGCTTGGATCTTGATTGCTTGAATTTACTGGAGACCTACAAGGATTAGTCTTCACAAACAATATGAAAACATAAGCATAAACAAACTCACATACACATTGACATCATGTTTGGATCTTGAATTGCTGCAATAAATCCTCTAATGGCTACTCTTTACTTGCTTGATAATGGTCTTGATAATAATTCTTGCCTTTGATTCTCAATACTTTCACTTAGTTTCCAAATGATGCAATAACTATGTATTTATACATAATTATTCTAATTTCTCCAAAATTAAATCCCAATGGCCGACTTTAGATATTTGAATTTCAAATAATAAAATTCCAAAACCAACATATTTGAATTTGGAGCCAAAATATGTGGACATAGGCACCCGAGGCGCTAGTGTCCTAGACCTATTTTCTGGAATTTAAGGAGTCGGGGGCAAAGTATTAAATGAGAGTATTTGTTTTGTGATTGAAAATTGTTAGAAAATGTTTAAAATGAGCCATGGAATGCATAATTTAGGAAATTAAATGCTCAATTAGGTCCAATAACTTAAGGGGAAGCAAAAAATAGTGTGAAATTGTCAAGGGTGACAATTTACAATTCTACAACAATAACAACTTAAAAACCATAGCCCATACAAATTCTTCCATAATAATATGAGCAATTTGGTTGAGTTGATTGAGCTAAGGATAATAGTGTATCTAGATGACTTTTCAAGCTTTATGGAAAGTTGGGATGAGTTGCCATTTAAGAAGACAATAATAATTTTTATAAATGACAAATAAGTTGTGGGGATTATGTTATATTTTTGTATACTTGTAGACCATTATTGAAATTTTTAGGGATTTGCAACTAAGGGATTTAAGGTTTTGTTATCACGGAATCTAGCAGCGCTCGTTCCATGGATAACCCCCTATGAAACTTGTTCGTTTCCTAGGTTCGTGAAGTTCAAGCACGCAAAATGAGGTGATTTTTGAGCCACCTCGAAATGCATTCCAAAGCCTCAAACAGTCAGTTTGAGCATCCCCCTATGTTGGCCTCACGAAGACCTTCGAAACGAGCTCCTTCACGAAGTCGCACTAATCATACTTAGTTAAATTGTGAAAAATGCAGTTGCACTAAAAAAGTGCGCTCTTGCTCACAGCCAAAAATTGACTAAGTGTTGAAAAGTGTAGGGGCGCTGAAAATCAGCGCCCCTGCATAAAAGTGATTTTCAAAAAATGTGCTAAAGCGCTAAAAAGTACGCCATTACACATTTTTCTAGACTTGACCAAAATTGGCTTAGGCGTGTTTTTTTCATGTCTTTTACGTTTTTCGCTTATTGTGCCACTTTTTATGCCTCAATTAAATGGGCGACTTGAGTTGGTTTTTAACACTTGTAAACATTTCTTCCACTTCCAATGTGCTGGGCGACCAAGCTACTTCCAAAATTTGTTTCTTTTGAGCTCTCATGCTGCATCGACCTAGGGTTTCACCATTTTCCTTGGTAAGTCTCTTCTTTTCGTTTCTTCCTTTCATTCGTTTCTTTGAAGATGTTTTGTAGAAACTCTTCATTTTGTAAACACGTTTTTCATTTGTTTGCTATTTCCTTGTCAAGTTTTCTTTCATTCTACAAGAACGTGTTTCTTATTCCCCTCGCCCGACCTTGTGTTTCATGCGCGCGGTGGTTTTTGCTTCTTCTTTCTCACGCGTTTCATATTCCTTCATATGCGCGTTCTTTTTCCTTATCATCACACATTTTTTCTTCCTATCACGTCTTGCTCCATGGTCGACCTTTTCTTCTTGGTCACCAAGGGGTTTTGGTTCGTTTGTCTCTCCCTTACATCTCTTGTTCTTTCTCATTCCTTGGGGAGCTTCATGCGCGCAGGTTCCTCATGTGAGAAACACGTTTTTGTGACTAAGTATTTCTCACTATATCATGCCGTAGAAATGAAAAATCATTATGTCAAAAACATGTTTCAGAAGTTGGCATCAAAATGTTCACATTTCCAAGTTTCAAGTAGCGTTTTTCACATTTCATCTATCTCCATTTTACAAGGGCGCGCATTTTGGTCTACATTACACTTACATTTGAGTCTCCAAGAAGAAAATGTCAGGGTGCTGATTTTTAGCGCCCTGACATCATGAAATTTTTCTAACACTGAAGTGCAGAGGCGCTGATTTTCAGCGCCACTGCACCAAACTTCTTGCTTCAAAGTGCAAGGGTGCTGATTTTCAATGCCCTTACACTTTTCATAGTTTTTCCCTTATTCATTCCTAATCTTCCTAGTTTTGTCCTGAACTTCATTCCTTCCACTTTGTGCATCATTTTGTGTGCCTTGTCACTCACTCCATGCTTGCTCATCATCGTTGCTCGCTTCATGCATCTCCATGTTATTTTTTTGACTAACGTTTGTTTTGACTCTACATCTTGCAGTCTCTTTTCAAGATCCTCAAGGTTGTTGATCATAGTTTCAGTTGCCCTTTGATGACTGCCAAAAAACCTTCGTCGTCTTCAAAAGCTAAAGACAAAATGAAGTATAAATATCAAGGTGTCTATCAGCCGACTGTAGTGGTCTCAAAGGTGGAAGAGATAAAAGACACAAAGGTTGGTCATCAAGAATTGGTGGATTTTGTAGAAAAAACTAAGAAGACACCTCTTCCTAATTCTATGAGAGTAGTTGTTCATAGTAACCTTCATTTGGTGTCCATGTTCTCTACTGCTGCGCACAATAAATTTGTCCTTAAAGTTGCATCCCACTACATCAGGGAGAGCAGAAGTGTGATTGATTCTTCTGGGCATGAGATTTTGAGACTCGACTCTGACTTCTTTGATATTGTGTTTAAAGTTCCACAGATGGAGAAGTACATTGATATCTCGATACAAAAAGCACAAGAAGTCTATGACATTGATCCCAATAAGGCTAAAAACCTGATAAATAGCCAATGGTTGAAGAAACCTAGGAAAACTGTTTCCAGATGGCCAAAGGGGCTCCTACGAAGTGATTTCAAAGATGATGTCAAAGATATGATCACATTATTGAGCAGAGTGAAGGGCTTGCCTGAATAATCCACTTTCCATGACTGGATGTATGAATACATCAAAATCATAAGAAGACAAAAATTTCACATTGATTGGGGCAAACAAATCAGTGATGATATACATGAAAAATTGATCAATGTGCCTTCTACATTAAAATTCTATATGACTTCTTATCTGGTGTATGCAACAGCTGTAATGAGGCAATTTCTAGGTCCTTCCACAAAAGGGAATCGGATGTTGGTACCTATGTATAAATTTTTCTATCAACTGGAATTGAAGGAAAGCTTCCATAATTTTAGGAGGGTTATTGATGCTTTCTTCACGCCTTCTCTTTTAAATTTTGATCTGAATCTCGAAAGGAGAAGGGTATCTAATGAGGCCTATAAGGCAGTAAGTAAAGTTGGATGCACATTTCTACAATTACCAACATTTACTTATTTAAGAGTAGGGTGCTACACTGGTTTCCCTTACATGCTGCCACGATATCCTTCAAACAAGTGGGTTCTAATGGAGATGTGAAGACATCTGATTTCAGTGCAGAAAGAACAAAGAAATATTCACAAGCATGGATTCAAGTTCCCACTGACAATCGGTAGATATACTATCCCAACTGTACAAAAATCCAAATCTGTTTATGCTGAGATTCAAATCATGACAATCAGGACCTACAGGTATAGGTTTAATTTTTATTACCGGGATGTCAGAAGGAAATTGCAAAAGGGTCATCATCACAAGTACCATTTTGAGGACATATGGGCTGATTGCAGAGATGAAGAAGCCATTCAAAAAATGGATTATTGCAGGTTGACTATACAACAGATCAAAGACAATGATATTGCTGACCTACCAGAGGATTTTACAGATCCTGGTGATATCATGAATGTTGTCTATGATGAACCAGAAATTTCTAAGAAGCCGTTTCCTGTAATTCAATGGTCTAGAAAAGAAAGTACTAGCATCAGAGAGAGATTGGCACCAATCTTATCCAACACTACAGAATGGTTACACAAGCATGGTTTTGAAATGAAAAGTTTCATAACAAATTCAGAAGGAGAAGAATCCAAAGCAGAAGCTCGCCGACAACAAGAACTTCGCATGAAAAATAAATCAGCGGCTATTCCCACTTCTTCACGAAGAGGTCCCAGAATCAAGTTTACTGTTGGCAAGAAAGATACCCAGGTCATCCCAAAAGGAGAAACCATAGAATTTGAACCATCTCGCTCTAAAGGTAAAAGGGTTGTTTCAGAGGAGATATATTTTGATGAAGAAGGTATTTCCAGTGACCAATCTACTAAAGATGAAGACTCAACAGAAGCAGAATCCGATGCAGAAGAAGTTTATGAAAGTGGACAAGAGTCTAAAAAAGATTCTGAAGAAGAATCTGAAGGTGATTCCAAAGGTGAACCAGAATCGGAGAGACAAGAGGGTGATCAACAAGAACCTAGGCATGATCAAGAAAGAAGTATGTCTCCACCTAAGAATGTAATTGAGGAAATTCCCAGAATGTCATCACTGGTGATTTCCAATGTTCCTCATACTCCTCCAAATCCGAGTACTCCTCCACCTCCTGTTCCTTCATCACCTATTCCTACCACAAGCATTCCTACAGTAGAGGTATCCTCTATTCCTGTAGCATCGACTGTGCTTGATACTCCCTCAGTGACAAGCATTCAACAATTGATATTTTTTCTAGTCCTCCATCATCCATTCCTAGCCTGTCATCATCATCATATGATATCACTTCTGAAACTGAGTTCAATCGGTTCATGAATGAATTAATACGTGATTAGCTCAATGTGCAGTCTAGAAGAGCAATGATGACATACACTTTTCCCATTGTCACAATACCAATGGCAACTTCAGAAGTGACAATGACTTCATAAGTGATGATGATGATGGAGTTGACGGCGAATCTAGAAGTTCACACCTCCTTTCTTCCCCCTTGGTTGATATCTCAAGTGTCAAAGAGGAAGAAACAAATGATTTCTCCAGAGGAGCTCGACCACAAAGAGATAGTCCCTCCAAAAGCTAAAGGGAAGAAAAAGGCGAAAGTATATTGAAGGCTAAATGTTGAAAAGATTGGTCACAAGTATGCGTAGATTGGAATACCACCACAAGAAGAAGGAGATGTCAATATGGAGAACTACATAGTAATAAGAGTCCATCTTGGAAAAGTTACCAATGAAATGCAAAAGCAGATGCGCAAGTGACATTGGACATCTTGGCTGGAAGACTTGATAAAATAGAGTAAGCTTGCAATATGTACAAATAGAGGGTAGAGCATTATGCCACTGTTGTAAAGAGACTTGCAGGATCTTCAACTAATGCACATCCGCTGGCAATGGTGAGTATTGAGGACCGAGCTGTCAAGAAAGCTGAGAATTTCACCTCCAAAGGAATGGTGTTTTATGATTTCGTTGAGAAGATCATAGAACACAGATCTCCGATAATAATTGCTGCGGACAAGAAAACTACTCTTCTGGCCAAGCTCACCACAGAGCTTGATAAGGAGAAAAGTATACTTTCCCAAGAGCGCAAAGATATGGAAAAATGCCTGTTGTCATGGTCACAAATGAAACAGGTAAAGCTTAGTAAATTGGTGGAAGCCATGGTAATTCTCGATAGAGAAAAATTCATTAAGGTAAGAGAATCCTTGAAACATCGAATTCAAGTAATTCAATCTCTTGCGGAGGATCTCCACCAAGTGCAGGAAGATGTCGAAGGACATTGTGTGATTCTTGAAAAAGGTATCAAGGAGTTACTATGACAACTTCTTGAGGAAAATTGTATCTTCCTGCCAGCCACAAAAAATATCCCAGATCTTCAAAGAATCCATCATGAAGTTGATTGACAATGCAAACTTTTTAGAAGCCTCTCTGAACGTCATTTGTGATACAAGGCTCACAGTGGATAACCTAAAAATACATCTTTACAGGTGCAAGAAGGTTCACTCATCTGCCATGAGATCGATCATTTGAATTCACACCATTGTGGATTACACGGTTGGTCTGGATGAGAAGTTCGTGCAGGAGACTAGGAAGAAATACGAAGACTTCCGTGCCCAAAGCAAGGAAACATGAAGGTTCCTGATCTCTAGTGTTAGAAATTTTTGATGTTTCCCATTATGCATCTTGTAAATATTTCCTGACATTTTATGTCTTTTTGTAAATTGTAATTGCCCCAAGTTCGAGATGTAATTTCATTAAGAAAAATTACACTTTGACTTTGGTCAAAGTTAGGTGAGATCTCCTAGAATCGCTCACCCAACTTTCCTTGATTTTCTCAATTAGTTTCCTAATTTTTCTCTTCCCTCTTTCTATATATATGAGGGATTTCCTTTGTATTGTTTATCTTTTAGTATTTTGCAATGAAGTGCTGCCCTTTTTGAAGTAGAATTGTGAAACTTTGTGTTCATGCTTTGTGAATGAAATCTAATCAATAAACAAGAAGATTGCAAACGAGAATTTGTGTTGGATTCGATAGTCTTGTGAATTGATCTCATTTGGTGGTGATTAGTAAGTGATATTTGAAGGACTAAGTATTTCATGTAAACTTTGTGTTACATCCTTTATTTGGATTTACATTTGTGTTTTGTTTAACTATTGTTGAATGATCTACAAGACTTTGTGCTTGTAATTGTTCATGCTCTTCGAGGAATTGTTGTATGTAAGAAGACTTTGTGCTTCTAATGCAACAAACGATACGTCTTTCACAGATCTACCATTGAAAAAGCTACATAACGACTTTGTGCCTTCTTGAGCTTTCCCTTTTATTTTACTTGTTTATTGTTAATCACTTCTGGTATCTCTACGCTTTTCTTTGACAAGATAGAGGTATTAGTATTACTACTTGTTGAATGTTTAAGGTTAGTGTGAATTGAGAACTTCCAACAGTGAAGCATTGTAAACATCTTCTCTGAAAAAAAAGAGAGAGAAGGATGAATGTGACACACCCCCCCACTTCATAAGTATTGTGTACATTCTGTAATTACTTTATTTGTTTTACTATAGCTTCTGTTAGCAGTAAGAAGGGTGCCTCCCCTTTTTGAGAGGATAGATTTATATCTCACATAGCTGTGGCTGAAGTCCTAGTTGTGTAATCTATCGAAAAGTTGATTACATAATTTTCACCCAAGAGTTTTTGGTGACTCCTTTGGGGAATGACATACGCAATCTAAGCCTCACACTTTTGATTGAAGTAGATAAGTTTCCTGTTTCTTACTATTATTTTGTATATTGTTACCTTTATAATATCCATCTTTTTTAGATATACATTATGGCAGACCGAATATATACACGAGGATTGAGGGCTCAAGGAGTAGCAGATCCACTTTTTGAAGAGTTGTTTCAACATAATTTTCCATTTACTCCTCTATGAGTAAGGTCACCACTACAACGTGATATAAGCTACCCTCTGTGTAGCCAAAGATCTCCTCTCCCAAGTGTTTGGTCTATTACCGCATGCATCCTGTTCAGGTACCTATTGTGCAACTAGCTATGGCCACACCACCTATAGGACCATGGGGAAATGATTTTGTCCCCTCCGTTTGGCCACACCTTTGCACGAACTGCCACGTGTTTCCAAAAAGAATCTCCCAAAGCTTCAAGGTGATGGAAAACAACATCCCGACGAACACATATCCGCATTCTACATCGTTTGTGGTGTTCTCGACATTGAGCATGAAGACGTTTCTGTAAGATTGTTCATTGAATCCCTTCAAGGGGTTGCAGCCGAATGGTTCTTTACTCTTCCTAACACCTCTGTAACCGACTAGGCCTCTCTTCCCACAAATTTTGAAGAAAGATTCACACGCTTTGTTCGCACAACTCACCATGATGCACAAAGAAGCTCAGGAGCGCATGCACGAGTTCGTGGAAAAAATTAATAAGTTGGTGATGCAGATCCCAAATGATGCAAGACCAACATATCATAACCTGAAGTGTTTCTTCATGAATACACAACTACCCAAAGTGAGTTTCTACTTACGCAGGGAAAATCTTGTCAATGTCGAAGCAACTCAGCAACTAGCTACCAACCTAGAAGACAATATGATCCTTACTGGAGAAATAAGGATGGAGACTAACAGAAACAAAAGGATGCAAGCCTCAAGGTCTTTAGCATCTAATGTTAGCACTCCCAGTGCTAGCTCCAAATTTACCGATCCTATGGTCCAAAGGCTGGAAAATGAAGTCTTGTCCCTGAAAAAGAAAGTTTCCAACAATAACAACAATAGCAACTACAAGGACGTCCCTAGGAGGACTTTCCCTAATTACGGTGGAAAAAAAAATCAAAATAATCTCCCAGCACCCCTAGGAAGGCTTGCTCTAGAAGCCCCACTCGCTAACAATTCCACAGGATATTACGAGGCTGAACAAGACGATTATGCACAACAAGAATACCCTGAAGAAGAAAATGTCAATCTCTTCCAAGAAGAAGAAATTGAATCGGCTGGCGACTCCAAGATTAGCTACTTGCAAATGGCGAAGCAAGAAGAAGAAGATGACTTGGTGACTGACACTTATGCTATTTTTACGCAGCATCAACAAAATCAACTTGACAAAGCTCAAGCTGCTGCTCTCCCTGAAAAAGAGAATCCATTGGTCACGATTGCCAAAAGAGGATCTCCCCTCCCTTGGCAACCCAAGAAAGCAAAGAATCCACAAGTACACCTCATCCCTCTTCATCAACTCCCACTATTCCTAAAGCTAATCCTCCCATTCCAAAGACCAGTGTGCCTTTCGTAAAACCAATAAGTGAAGTTACGACTTCCAGCCTACAAAATTATTTCCAGGATTTTGACATTATTGACCATGCCAAGAAAACCAAGGTTCAGATGTCCGAGGCTGAATACCTCAAAGCCAACCCCGACCAATTTGACAGGCTTGTTAAGTTTGTTAATGACAAAAGAATTTCCCCAAGTCAGGATACACCTCTTGACACCCCTATTACTCCTAAACCCAAGATGCCATAGAGTAACCTTGTATCCAATCCTCCAACTGCCTCCGGACACATTGATCTATTTTTCATCTCCCTACTTGTAAATGGTTTTAAGCTGAGTAACTATGTCATAGATTCTGGTGCATCCGATAACATGATGCCCGCCAATGTAGCCACTACTTTGGGCCTTGAGATGACCAAAAATTTCAGCCATTGTTTCTCCATGGAGAACAAACAAGTGCCATTGATCGTCCAAATCAAAGATGCGTAGTATGCATTCGCTGCATACCCAGAGAAGAAAATAAAAATGACGGCCCTTGTGGCCGATGTACCAAGATCCTATGAAATCCTCCTCAGACGTAATTTCTGCAAAGATGTTGGAGGAGAACTAAGTATGGATATGTTTGAAGCAAGAATACCCGTAAAAGGTGATGCAAAAATTGGTTTCTAAAAAGGAGTCAAAGTTTTCAGTTGCCCAATCAGATGATCCCAGAGCTCAGATCCTGTTCGAATCCTCAAGTGTGGGAACTTACTATCTACAAAAAAATGAGGTGGGAGAATCCTCAACTCGAAATGAGTCAGAAAATGATGATATTTCCTCCACTTCGAATGAATCGTCATTAGGTGATTTGTCTATCTCTGATCGTGAATCCTCATTAGACGATGACGCCTTGGACTTCGACACTGTTAGCCTTGGTGATCCCAACGGTGTTTGGTTGCTTGAATTTGATGGTAGCTACTCTTTGACTGGTTCTGGAGCAGGAATGGTTTTTATTTTTCCAACAGGAAAGTTTTTCCCCTTCTCTTTCAAGTTACAATTTGATAACACTAATAACATCGCCGAATATGAGGCCCTATTATTGGGAATGCAAGTTGCACTGAAGAAAGGTATTAAAAATATCAATTCACAAGGTGATGCTGAGCTGATAGTATGTCAAGTGAGAAATATTTATCAGACAAAGAATGACAGACTCATGCATTATCGTAATCTAGTATGGGATTCCGTTGAGGAATTCAAAACTTTCGATATATCTATTGTTCCCAGAGAATATAATACCAGAGCCAATTCTCTAGCAATCTCCGCCACACTCTTGGTACCACACAAAGAATTTCAAGGTTCTACCTACACCATCGAGCTGGTTTTCCACCCAAGTGTCCCTAAAAATTTAGAGAACTAGCAAATTTTCAATGATGATCATCAGATTATTTCCTTTCTGGAGAAAGTAGAGAACTTTGATGAGTTGTACTTTGAAGGTAGCAATTCTCTACCTCGAGAATTTGTGTCGAATGTGGACCCTGTTACAGGTGAAGAATATTTGCAACTCAGAGGGAATAAGATTCCCAAAGGATTAGTATCCTTAGAGAATCTTTTTGACAAGCATGATCGCTACGTTAAAAAGCAACTCTCAGATTCTGACTCATCTAATGAAGTGGAACAAATTAATTTGGGAACTGAAGCTAACCCCAAGATGGTGAACATTGGAAAATGTTGCACGACTGAAGAAAGAAGACAATTTGCTCAGTTACTACAAGAGTATATGGATGTCTTAGCATATTCATATGAAGATCTAAGATCATTTCGGCCTAAAGAAGCGCAACATGATATTCCCCTCAAGGTCAGAGCTTTGCCTTACAAACAAAAGCAGAGGTAGTACAATCCCAAGATTTTTGGAACAATTCTAGCAGAAGTTCAAAAGATGCTAAATGCACAGATAATATTCCCTATCCATCATTCAACATGGATAGCTAATATCGTTCCCGTTCATAAGAAGAACGGCGAAATCTGCATTTGTGTAGATTTCAGAAATCTAAACCAGTTGTCACTTAAAGACAATTATCCCCTTCCAGTGATGGACCAAGTCCTACAAAATGTAACCGGATCCGAGATGCTCTCCATGCTGGACGAATTTTCTAGTTACAACCAAATTGAAGTTAATTCAAGTGATCAATACAAAACCGCTTTCACGACGCCATGGGGGACCTTTGCATATCACATGATGCCTTTTGGTTTGATCAACGTTGGCACCACGTTCCAACATGCTATGGATCTCGCTTTCCGCGATGTGATGGGTAAGTTTATCGTGGTGTATCTTGATGATCTCATGGTTTTCTCTAAGCAACGTCATGAACACTTCTACCATTTGAGGCAAATTCTTAAGAGATGTCGTCAGCATGGTATTTCCCTAAATCCCAAGAAGTCAACTTTTGGGGTGACCGAAGGTAAACTTCTTGGTCATGTTGTATCTACAGAGGGAATCAAGATTGACTTGGAAAGGGTCAATGGAATTAAATCTCTCACCTTGCCGTCGAGCAAGAAGGCTTTCCATTCCTTCTTTGGCAAGGTAAACTTCTTAAGGAGATTTCTCCCAGACTTTGCTGAAAAGACTCGTCATATTGTAAATATGATGAAGGGTAACACCACATTCCATTGGACGGAAAAAGGGAAAGCAACGTTCGATGATATTAAGGAGGCCATTTCTCACGCACCTGTGTTGGTTTTCCCCAACTACACCAAATATCTTATCATGTACAATTATGCTTCCAAGCATACACTCTCAACAATCTTGGTGCAGGAAAATGATGAAGGCTTTGAATCTCCCATCACATTCATGAGCTGCCCCCTAAAGAATTATGAGCTGAAATACTCTCATGGAGAAGCATGCTTTTGCAGTTGTCAAAGCTGTTAAGCATTTTCGGTTCTATATTCTAAGTAGCCATGTCAAGGTTCTAGTCCCAGATTCGACTTTTAAGTCTATCCTAACACAACATGAATTTGGAACAAAAAGAGGCAATTGGATTGCCAAAATTTAGGAATACGATCTAGAAATCAAACCCACTAAGTTGATACGTGGACGTGGACTTTGTCATCTTATCACTGAAAATAATCCAGATAAAGAAATTTCTGAGGGTGAAGAAGTTTCAGATGATGAAGAGGTGGATCCAAGTACACTTCCAATGGTACTGTTTGTTAGTACCACTGACGAATGGTATTCCAACATCACTCATTTCCTCACATATGGGGAATGCCCCAATCACTTGACACCAAAGGAAAAGAGAACCATCAAGTTGAAATCGACAAATTTTGTCTTATGGGACAATGGCTTGTACAAGTGTGCAATGGATGGGACTTTTCTCCGATGTGTTGATAATGAACAACAACAAAAACTGCTGAAGTC
Organism: Sequoia sempervirens; assembly: GCA_007258455.2. Taxonomy (NCBI): domain Eukaryota; kingdom Viridiplantae; phylum Streptophyta; class Pinopsida; order Cupressales; family Cupressaceae; genus Sequoia; species Sequoia sempervirens. Next base: position 48,594,838 of record VDFB02000009.1, read on the forward strand.
TTATCATGACCTGGCATGCGGTGGAAATTTCTCAGCGTCAGTAAACACTCACAAGATCCTGAGAGTGAAGTATTACTGGCCCACACTTTTTCAGGACACGTACTCTTGGGTGCATAAGTGTGAATTGTGTCAACAATTTGTTGGCCGACCCAGGTTGGCATCCTTGCCATTGAAACTTGTTGTGATTGAAGAACCTTTCCAGCAGTGGGGAATCGACTTCATAGGTGCAGTTAATCCATCATCAAGTGCAAGACACATCTATGTATTGACTGCTACTGACTATTTCACCAAGTGGGTGGAAGCGATACCTACCAAGTGTGCTACTTCTAAAGTAGTGTGTAGTTTCTTAAAGGAAAACATTATTTCCAGGTTCGGTGTGCCGAACAAGATCGTTGCTGACAATGCTTTTGCCGTCTCGTCCAACGAGATTACTGAGTTCTATTTCGAACATGACATAACTTTGTCACATTCTTCTGACTATTATCCGCAAGGTAATGGTTAGGCAGTATCTAGCAACAAAAATCTAGTGACTATCATCTGTAAGCTGGTAGATGAGAATCAATGTTTGTGGCACAAGGCCTTGTTCGATGCTTTGTGGACATACATGATAACTCCGAAGCAGGCAATTGGAATGTCTCCTTTTCAACTCTTGTACAGGTTAAATGCCAAGATTCCTATAACCTTGGAACTTCCAGCCCTCAAACTAGCTAAGGCCATCAAGGACGAGACATTTGACAACTTTGTTGATAAGCATATTATGTATCTCTCTAAATTGGAAGAGAACCAAGTTCAAGTGGCTGACTGCATCGCAGAACACCAGGACCAAGTAAATAATCTTTTTGTCAAAAAGGCCAAGTCTCGAGAATTTCAAATTGGTGACCTCGTTCTCCTGTGGGACAAACAGAGAGAACCAAAAGGTATGCATGGAAAATTTGACTCACTATGGAGAGGACCTTTCCAAATACATCAGCTTTATGGTGAGAACAGTTTCTTGTTAGCATATAGAGACAAAACACTATTTTCCCTTCCTCATAGCGGGCAACATCTCAAGCACTTTACACAGTAAAGTAATTGGCGTTGGTATGTAAATACTTTTTATTTTTAAGTCCTTTTGAGTCTTTATGTTTTAAGTTACGTTGTCGTCATCGTTGCCTAACTCCAAGCCCAATGGATAGCTAAAGGCACTTCAATTCTAGAATTATTCTCCCTTCATTCGTTTTGAAGAACGGTTGAAGGAAGATCCCTAGCAGGAGCCAACTGTTATCATGGAATCTAGCATCACTCATTCCACGGATAACCCCCCTATGAAACTTGTCCGTTTCCTAGGTTCCTGAAGATTAAGCATGCAAAATGAGGTGATTTTTGAGCCACCTCAAAATGCGTTCCAAAGCCTCAAACAGTCAGTTTGAGCATCCCCTATGTTCGCCTCGTGAAGACCTTTGAAATGAGCTCCTTTGCAAAGTCTCACTGATCATACTTAGTTAAATTGTTAAAAATGCAGTTGCACTAAAAAAGTGCGCTCCTGCTCACAACCAAAAATTGGCTAAGTGTTGAAAAGTGCAGGGGCGCTGAAAATTAGCGCTCCTGCATAAAAGTGATTTTCAAAAAATGTGCTAAAGCGCTAAAAAAGTGCGCCATTACACATTTTTCCAGACTTGACCAAAATTGGCTTAGGCGTGTTTTTTTTCATGTCTTTTATGTTTTTCGCTTATCGTGCCACTTTTTATGCCTCAATTAAATGGGAAACTTGAGTTGGTTTTTAACACTTGTAAATCACTTAAAAGTGATTTTGGTTCACTTCATTTCATTTTAACTTCATTTCTTCCACTTCCAATGTGCTGGGCGACCAAGCTACTTCCAAAATTTGTTTCTTTTGAGCTCTCTTGCTGCATCGACCTAGGGTTTCACCATTTTCCTTGGTAAGTCTCTTCTTTTTGTTTCTTCCTTTCATTCATTTCTTTGAAGATGTTTTGTATAAACTCTTCATTTTGTAAACACGTTTTTCATTTGTTCGCTATTTCCTTGTCAAGTTTTCTTTCATTTTGCAAGAACGTGTTTCTTATTCCCCTCGCCTGACCTTGTGTTTCATGCGCGCGATGGTTTTTGCTTCTTCTTTCTCACGCGTATCATATTTTTTTCCTCATCATCACACATTTTTTCTTCCTATCACGTCTTGCTCCATGGTCAAATTTTTCTTCTTGGTCACCAAGGGGTTTTGGTTCGTTTGTCTCTCCCTTACATCTCTTGTTCTTTCGTATTCCTTGGGGAGCTTCATGCGCGCGGGTTCCTCATGTGAGAAACATGTTTTTGTGACTAAGTATTCCTCACTATATCATGGCGTAAAAATGAAAAATCATTACGTCAAAAACATGTTTTAGATGTTGGCATCAAAATGTTCACATTTCCAAGTTTCAAGTAGCATTTTTCACATGTCATCTATCTCCATTTTATAAGGACACGCTTTTTGGTCTACATTACACTTACATTTGAGTCTCCAAGGAGAAAATGTCAGGGCGCTAATTTTTAGCACCTTGACATCATGAAATTTTTCTAACACTGAAGTGCAGAGGCACTGATTTTCAGCGCCACTGCACCAAAATTCTTGCTTCAAAGTGCAAGGGCACTGATTTTCAATGCCCTTACACTTTTCATAGTTTTTCCCTTATTCATTCCTAATCTTCCCAATTTCGTCCCGAACTTCATTCCTTCTACTTTGTGCATCGTTTTTCATGCCTTGTCACTCACTCCATGCTTGCTCATCATCGTTGCTCACTTCATGCATCCCCATGCTATTTTTTTGACTAACGTTTGTTATGACTCTACATCTTGCAGTCTCTTTTCAAGATCCTCAAGGTTGTTGATCATAGTTTTAGTTGCTCTCTGATGATTGCTAAAAAAACTCCGTCATCTTCAAAAGCTAAAGAAAAAATGAAGTATAAATATCAAGGTGTCTATTCGCCGACTGTAGTGGTCTGCAAGGTGGAAGAGATAAAAGACACAGAGGTTGGTCATCAAGACTTAGTGGATTTTGCAGAAAAAATGAGAAGAAGCCTCTTCTTGATTCTATGAGAGTAGTTGTTCAAAGTAACCTTCATTTGGTGTCCATGTTCCCTACTGCTACGCACAATACAAAAATTCTCCTTCAAGTTGCATCCCACTACATCAGGGAGAGCAGAAGTGTGATTGATTCTTCTGGGCACGAGATTTTTAGACTCGACTCTAACTTCTTTGATATTGTGTTTAAAGTTCCACAGATGGAGAAGTACATTGATATCTCGATACAAAAAGCACAAGAAGTCTATGAGGCTGATCCCAATAAGGCTAAAAACCTGATAAATAGCCAATGGTTGAAGAAGCCTAGGAAAACTGTTTCCAGATGGCCAAAGGGGCTCTTGCGAAGTGATTTCAAAGATGATGTCAAAGATATGATCACATTATTGAGCAGAGTGAAGGGATTTCCTGAATCATCCACTTTCCATGACTAGATGTATGAATACATCAGAATCATAAGAAGACAAAAAGTTCACATTGATTGGGGAAAATAGATTAGTGATGAAATACATGAACAACTGATCAATGTTCCTTCTACATTAAAATTCTATATGACTTCTTATCTAGTGTATGCAACACCTGTAATGAGGCAATTTCTAGGTCTATCCACAAAAGGGAATCGGATGCTGGTACTTGTGTATAAATTTTTCTATCAACTGGAATTGAAGGAAAGCTTCCATCATTTCAGGAGGGTTACTGATGCTTTCTTTGCGCCTTTTCTTTTCAATTTTGATCCGCCTCTCGAAAGGAGAAGGGTATCTAATGAGGACTATAAGGCAGTAAGTAAAGTTGGATGTATATTTCTAAAATTCCCAACATTTACTTATTTAAGAGTAGGGTGCTACACTGGTTGCCCTTACATGCTGCCACAATATCCTACAAACAACTAATTTCAGTCCACAAAGAATGAAGAAATATTCACAAGGGTGGATTCAAGTTCCCACTGATAGTCGGTAGATATACTATCCTGACTGTACAAAAAGGAAAATCTGTTTATGCTGAGATGCAAATCATGACAATCAGGACCTACAGGTATAGGTTTGATTTTGATTATCGGGATGTTAGAAAGCAATTGAAAAAGGGTCATCATCACAAGTACCGTTTTGAGGAAATCTGGGCTGATTGCAGAGATGAAGAAGCCATTTGCAAAATGGATTATTGCAGGTTGACTGTACAACAGATCAGATAGCTTGATATTGCTGACCTACCAAAGGATTTTACAGATCTTGGCGATATCATGAATGCTATCTATGATGAACAAGAAATTTCTAAGAAGCCGTTGCCTGCAATTCAATGGTCTAGAAAAGAAAGTACTAACATCAGAGAGAGATTGGCACCAATCTTATCCAACACTGCAGAATGGTTACACAAGCATGGTTTTGAAATGAATTTTTTTATAACAGATTCAGAAGGAGAAGAATCTGAAGCAGAAGCTTGCCGACAAAAAGAACTCCACATGAAAAATAAATCAGCGGCTATTCCCACTTCTTCACGAAGAGGTCCCAGAATCAAGTTTACTGTTGGCAAGAGAGATACCCAGGTCATCCTAGAAGGAGAAACCATGAAATATGAGCCATCTCTCTCTAAAGGTAAAAGGGTTTTTTCAGAGGAGATAGATTCCAATGAAGAAGGTATCTCCAGTGACCAATCCGTTGAAGATGAAGACTCAGCAAAAGTAGAATTCAATGCAGAAGAAGTTTCTGAAAGTGGAAAAGAGTTTGAAGAATATTCTGAAGAAGAATCTGAAGGTGATTATGAAGGTGAACCAGAATCAAAGAGACAAGAGTGTGATCAACAGGAACCCAGGCATGATCAAGAAAGAACTATGTCTCCACCTAAGAATGTAGTTGAGGAAATTCCTAGAACGTCATCGCCTGTGATTTCTAGTGTTTGTCATACTCCTTCAAATCCGAGTACTCCTCCACCTCCTGTTCCTTCATCACCTATTCCTACCACAAGAATTCCTGCAGCAGAGGTATCCACTATTCCTGCAACATCGACCGTGCTTGATACTCCCTCGGTGACAAGCATTCACACAGTTGATATTTTGTCTAGTCCTCCATCATCCATTCCTAGCCTGTCATCATCGTCATATGATATCACTTCTGAAATTGAGTTCAATCGGTTCATGAATGAATCAATACGTGATCAACTCAATGTGTAGTCTATAGGAGCAATGATGACAAACACTTTTCCCATTGTCACAATACCAATGGTAACTTCAGAAGTGATAATGACTTTAGAAGTGATGATGATGACAGAGTTGACGGTGAATCCAAAAGTTCACACCTCCTTTCTTCCCCCTTGGTTGATATCTCAAGTGTCGAAGAGGAAGAAACAAATGATTTCTCCAGAGGAGCTCGAACACAAAGAGATAGTCCCTCCAAAAGCTAAAGGGAAGAAAAAGGCGAAAGTATATTGAAGGCTAAATGTTGAAAAGATTGGTCACAAGTATGCGCAGATTGGAATACCACCACAGGAAGAAGGAGATGTCAATATGGAGAACTACATAGTAATAAGAGTCCATCTTGGAAAAGTTACCAATGAAATGCAAAAGCAGATGCGCAAGTGACATTGGACATCTTGGCTGGAAGACTTGATAAAATAGAGTAAGCTTGCAATATGTACAAATAGAGGGTAGAGCATTATGCCACTGTTGTAAAGAGACTTGCAGGATCTTCAACTAATGCACATCCGCTGGCAATGGTGAGTATTGAGGACCGAGCTGTCAAGAAAGCTGAGAATTTCACCTCCAAAGGAATGGTGTTTTATGATTTCGTTGAGAAGATCATAGAACACAGATCTCCGATAATAATTGCTGCGGACAAGAAAACTACTCTTCTGGCCAAGCTCACCACAGAGCTTGATAAGGAGAAAAGTATACTTTCCCAAGAGCGCAAAGATATGGAAAAATGCCTGTTGTCATGGTCACAAATGAAACAGGTAAAGCTTAGTAAATTGGTGGAAGCCATGGTAATTCTCGATAGAGAAAAATTCATTGAGGTAAGAGAATCCTTGAAACATCGAATTCAAGTAATTCAATCTCTTGCGGAGGATCTCCACCAAGTGCAGGAAGATGTCGAAGGACATTGTGTGATTCTTGAAAAAGGTATCAAGGAGTTACCAGGACAACTTCTTGTGGAAAATCGTATCTTGTTGCCAGCCACAAAAATATCCCAGATCTTCAAAGAAGCCATCATGAAGTTGATTGACAATGCAAACTTTTTAGAAGCCTCTCTGAACGTCATTTGTGATACAAGGCTCATAATGGATAACCTAAAAATGCATCTTTACAGGTGCAAGAAGGTTCACTCATCTGCCATGAGATCGATCATTTGAATTCACACCATTGTGGATTACACGGTTGGTTCGGATGAGAAGTTCGTGGAGGAGACCAGGAAGAAATACGAAGACTTCCGTGCCCAAAGCAAGGAAACATGAAGGTTCCTGATCTCCAGTGTTAGACATTTTTGATGTTTCCCATTATGCATCTTGTAAATATTTCCTGACATTTTATATGTCTTTTTGTAAATTGTAATTGCCCCAAGTTCGAGATGTAATTTCATTAAGAAAAATTACACTTTGACTTTGGTCAAAGTTAGGTGAGATCTCCTAGAATCTCTCACCCAACTTTCCTTGATTTTCTCAATTAGTTTCCTAATTTTTCTCTTCCCTCTTTCTATATATATGAGGGATTTCCTTTGTATTGTTTATCTTTTAGTATTTTGCAATAAAGTGCTGCCCTTTTTGAAGCAGAATTGTGAAACTTTGTGTTCATGCTTTGTGAATGAAATCTAATCAATAAAGAAAAAGATTTCAAACTAGACTTTTTGTTGGATTCGATAGTCTTGTGAATTGATCTCATTTGGTGGTGATTAGTAAGTGATATCTGAAGGACTCTAAGTAATTCATGTAAACTTTGTGTTACATCCTTTATTTGGATTTACATTTGTGTTTTGTTTAACTATTGTTGAATGATCTACAAGACTTTGTGCTTGTAATTGTTCATGCTCTTCGAAGAATTTCTGTATCTAAGAAGACTTTGTGCTTCTAATGCAACAAACGATACGTCTTTCATAGATCTACCATTGAAAAAACTACAGAACGACTTTGTGCCTTCGTGAGCTTTCCCTTTTATTTTACTTGTTTGTCGTTAATCACTTCTGGTATCTCTACGCTTTGCTTTGACAATATAGAGGTATTGGTATTACTGCTTGTTGAACGTTTAAGGTTATTGTGAATTGAGAACTTCCAACAGTGAAGCATTGTAAACATCTTCTTTGAAAAAAAAGAGAGGAGGATGAATGTGACACAACCCCCCACTTCGTAAGTATTGTGTACATTCTGTAATTACTTTATTTGTTTTACTATAGCTTCTGTCAGCAGTAAGAAGGGCACCTCCCCTTTCTGAGAGGAGAGATTTATATCTCACATAGCTATGGCTGAAGTCCTAGTTGTGTAATCTATCAAAAAGTTGATTACATAATTTTCACCCAATAGGTTTTAGAGTTAGCACACAAGTAAAAATTAGGAAAAAAACCATAGAAAAGGGAATGCATGCATGTCTCCAAGTTTTTCATACATGTTTGCAATAATAAAAATGTTATATTAAAAGTTTGGAACTGTGAATTGTGTTAATAGTGTAGACTTTTGGAATTTTGGTGTAGGCTAGTAATAACCATGTGATTTCATTAAAAATATGGAACCTTGATTCAATATGAACTTATAGACATTTAGGGTTTTTAAGAGTTGAGGGGTTTTCATGCAACTTGATAAAAACTATTAGGGTGCATAAAAATCCAAAATTTTTCCAAAGCAAAATTTCAAACATTGATATTTTTCTAAACTTTTCTCAAGACCTAGATTTTCCTAGGACCAATTAGACACTTGAAATTTTTGACTTTTTCCATAAATTATGGAGACTTTAGATTTTAACTATGAATTTGGACATGGTGATCCAATGACTTAGAAAATTCATGAGACAACTTGAGTGACATGGAAGGTGTGAAATTTTATAAAAGTATTAGGGATAATTCAAGACAACTAGGTGTCAAATGAAAATTCAAAGATGAATCCCAAGACATTTGGTGGGAAAAAATATGATGAAGCCACATGGTTTCAAAATGATCAAATAAAATAGCTTTATACATTTAAAAGAAAAATGATCAAACTAGAATAGATGATTTGAGGTTTGAAAGAGTTTGAGTCCAAAAAATAACATATTATTCTATTCTAAACATCTAACTTTAATTATTTCGTTTGTATTTTCTAATAGAATCAAAGAAGATCCATTCAAAACTTCCTAGTTTTCACACATATACTAACATTTAAATGAAATATAGAAATGCAATCACTACTGTAGATCTAACATGATTAGACCCTCAGTATGGAGATTCAAATAGGTATTATAAGAACTCTTGGCATATTAATGTAGCGTCCTTAGGATCTACTATAGTAGAAGCATGCAGTTTCTAGAAATTTGAGACTAAATGACAATAAATTTGGAGGAAGGGGTGTGCAATCTAGGGTAGATGTGTAGAAAATACTTAATTGATCTGCAATGATAATATTAGAGGAATATCATGAGAGAAATCTTGCATTTTTTTTATTTGTTTGGTGTTGCAAGGTGGATGATTTTGCAATGATATTTTTGCTTTATATTTGTGTGTATGCTTAGGTGTTTGCTATGGTAAGTGTTAGGAGGATATCAAGATGACATAGAGGAGCTATAATTTGTTCAAGACTAGGAAGGAAGTATTAGAGGATAACTTGAAGAGTTTTATAGCCTCTATTGCCCCTTCTTTCCTTTAATCATATATTCTATGGGCTACTCTTTCTAGAATTTTGTTATGATTTTAAGTTTGTTGCTTTAATATATTTTTTTTCATTTTATTATAAATAGCTTTGAGGGTGTGGTTTCAATAGAACCCACAAATATTTCATTATAAAAAGAGTTATAAGGTATTGAAAGTAAATACAAACAAGAATCATAATTCAATTTAAAGGTAACTATTTATATTTAGACAAGATAACTATTTATCATAAAATTGAAATGATAAAAGTATTTAAAAAAATTAAGTCTTTATTACAATTAAAAAAATTGGATCCATTTATCATTTGGATCTTTAGACAATAAAACAAGAAAAATAGTATTCTTGATGTTATTTTTAGATTATTGGATTGTGTGATTTTTTTTTTCCATCAGCTAATTCAAAAACAATAGATTCTACAAAACATTGGCTCAAGTAGCATAGAGTAAGAATGGTGGAAGAGCCTTTGGTATCAGTGGTTTGATTGTAGTTGGTGTAAACAGTGGAGATGATTCAATAGCGGAGGAAGATGTTGAACAATGTCAATAGGACTTCAACATTTGGGAGCTGGAAGGAGTTGAACCGATAGTGAGTTCTTTATTGGGTTCCTGGCCAATAGCTCCCCTCTTCTGTGCTTGGAACAACCTAGAAATCTTACTTGCAGAATCCCTTCCACTGTTGTAATGACATTTGTAAGTCTCTACTTTGGAGGAGTGGAGAGAGCAAGGGTATAGTTCTGGAAAGAGAGGAGCCTTGATTGAATATTTCTAAGGTTTATGGAGCTTTGGTAGCATTATGGTATGTGGGAGTACAGTATGTAGATTCTATCTTGCCTAAAGCTCCCAAAATCCCATAATGGGATATTGTTCTCTTTTTGGTAGTGAATCCTTTTGATGTGAATCTTTCAGGTTTGGTGGTTGATGAGGTTTCTTCTGCGTATAAAGATGGTAAATTTGTAGGCATAATCGATCCCTTAACATGGAAGCGATGGCTAGGTGGATGGAGTCTTGTTGGCCTGAGATAACGATGCCAATATTTATCTCTTCTGTCAAAAGTTTTTTTCCGTCTTGTTTTCTATTTATTTGAGGCCACGGATGTTATTGGTCTAAGAAGCCGTAGTTCTACGCAGGATCTAGATTGTTTTTCCTAGCAACCCTTTTTTTGGATCCTGATTATAATTTGAGAGTAAATTTCCATGTGGATGGGACAAATTCAATAAGGATTGTTCTCTAACACTTTGTAAATTTCTTTGTGGATGGAATAAATTTAATAAGAAGGAATGTTCTAATTAACACGATCAACACTCCAAGATAGGTAAAGATAATAAAGAAATGAAGAAGGGAAAGATAATTTTATTTTCCTATCTCAAGTATTACATTAAATATATAAGAAGAAGATATGATGTAGGAAAAATGGATGTAGGCCTTAAATCACACTTTTTCACCTACAATATTGGGGGGACCCATAAATGATCATAAAAGATCACATGATTACTATCCCCTAGGAAGAACTAGAATGGTTGATTAGGGTTTTGGTCCCATTTAGGTTGATTAGGAGTTGAATTGATGAGAATTGATGTGATGTGTGTGATTTTATCAATGTAAACTAGGTTAACTATGCAACTATAAAAAACTGATGCCAATTCAAAATAACATAATTTTTTTTGACAAAAAACCAAAAACATAAAAGAAGAGCATTCAATAAGACAATTGAGGGAAGAAGAAGTTTTCCGTAATCAAGAAATTGACATGACTATTTGCACAAAGCACGTCTTTGTCATGCCATTAAAACAGAGTTGCAAACCTATTTGTCTTCTTCTATCTTTTTTAGTTATAGTTTCAGTTGCAATGACTTTGTCTCTCTCTATTTTGAAGGAGAGTGGATGTCTTCATTTAATTTCCATTTTTAGTCCTTTTGCAAATAAACTTCCTCCTAAACCTATATACTTGGATTGGTGGTTGAGGAGCAGATCTAGTTGGAAGATATATGTTTTGATAGTTATAGTTTTGTTTCATAGACAATACTTCATTGTTAGTTTTATGTTATGCATTCATGAATGAGAAATCTATGAAGATTCTTGTCAGATTGTAGAGTTTACTTATATGCAATAAAGATTTCTAGTTTACTTTTATGATTAGTTGAATCAAGTAGCACATATTTGGTTTCTCCTATTGGTACAACAACTTGAGCAAGGGTACTGTTCACCCACATTAGTTTCTATTGTTAAATTAGATGTTTACATTATAGCATTCATTTCAATAGATTCTTCATTACATGCATGCGAATGATATTTAGTCTCATGATTTAAGTTCTGTAATGCATCATTGGGTCATCCTCTAGAGTGAGTTTGGTAGTTAGAAGTAAGAATCGAAAGTGCTAGTGAAATTGCAGAGTTCAGGTTTAGCAGTTAATAGTTACAGTGTTAAGCCAAAGGTATTTGCAATATCAGTATTAGATTAAGTTATTTCCCTTGTTTTGCACTTTACACTTTATTTCCTTTTCTAGCCTTTACTGTTTTCCTGCACATGTGTAAACCACCTATAGTTGATGATATAGGCTGTGTAGAGTCTATTAATGCACATACAGTGCCAACATCATCACAAGCTTACAGAGCCTTGGTTGATAATTAAATGGAGCATTTGCGAGGGTTTAGTGGATTGTTCAATTAGAAACCTCTTGTCTCTAAATTGTGTGTCTAACACCAAGTTGATTGGGCATTAGTGAGGCTTTACACCTAGGTCGGGCAGAGGCAAATGGATAAAAAATGATAAATCACAAGTGCTACAACTTACCATTCAGATATAATTTGATGCACATCTCATAGAAGGAGAATTTGATTATTGATAGAAGATCTTGCAAATGCTAGTACTCAAAGGATAATGAACATAAAATATAAGATAATCTTACTTATGATATGGCATTTAAACTTGATGATGTGTTGCTAATAGGAGTTTAAAGCAATAAAAGGAAGTCAACCCTTAAACTTGATGTGTTGCTGATATGAAATTTAAACTTGATGATGGGTTGAAATTTAAACTTGATGATGTGTTGCTACTTTTTTTGCTCTTGAATTTCCTTGACTTTCTTTTACGATGCTCAAATGAGATTTCAATTGCTTTCTCTAGTTTAAAATGGTGAAAAAGACTTATATTTACATGCCTTTTTTCATTTCCCGTAATAATTATTTTAAAAATATGATAAATGAATTTAAATTTACAAACATATTAATGTCGAAAATAAAATATTAAAAATTGGGCCAAAATAGGGTGGTCAAGAGTGAGGGTGTCCCTGAACAGGCCTATTTTGAATTTTGAATTGTTGTTAAATAAATAATTAATTTTAATTCCCAATTTTATCTTAATTTTTTTAAAATAGTAATAAAATGGAAAAATAATAAGCATAATTAGGTCCAAGGAAATAAGGGGAGCTAAACATAGTTTGAAATTGTTAGACTAGAAAATTTACAATGCATTCTGAAATGATGGAAAAAGGGGATGATGGGTGATATATGAAGACCTAGAAATGAGGGACCTATGCTAAAAATCTCAAAAGGAGGTGTCCACCTAATCATAAATCCACCTTTTCCTATTTCATTAGGAAGAAGGATAGTGCCACAAGCAATTAGAATTGACCTACAACCCTTAAGGTGAGTCAAATCCAAGTTTTGGGACACTATGTGGTCTCTTCTTCCTTATGACATAAAACTATAAAATATGACTGAAAAGAAATTTTGGGAGAAGAATAAAAGTGCATTAAAAATTTAATATTTGAAATCTATCACTTGAAATGTGAAGTATTATGATAACACTGTCAAAAACAACAATTGACAGGTAGATCAGAGAAGGTTAAGACAATTTGTACCCGACTTTAAAAATGTCGTAAAGCATCTTGTTTAGGCGAATGTGTCCTTGTATCCTTTTTTGAAAATTATTGTTGTAGTCCTCTAATGTTGGATCTAATGCTCTAATTTCTCCAGGTTTGACTGTCGGAAGGCCGACAATGAATTTGAGATCTGAGTTTCCGTGTCTTGACAACTTAGATAACTTTGAAAACTTTACAAAATTGCACTTTTGATCCAATTACAATCCTTCTTCACCTGTAAATATACACATACATAAATTTTTGATGTATAATGGTTTTCCTTGGTCAAACCCTAGTTTGGTAATCAAACCTTGATAATGAAATGAAAGTATAAATGGAAGGAATGATGAATGAACACTAGCTTGTTGTAACTCACCAAACCCTTTAATGGCCACCCTTAGAGGATTGAAGTCTAACACATCACTCCAAGGATTAGATCTTGCATGAAATGAATTGATTGAGTGCTTGATTTGACACTTGATTTGATTTTTGAAAACTTGAAACCTATATCACAATGTTAGCTCCAAAAACATGCATGAAGACACATAAATCTTGACATCATGATAAGATCTTGAATGCTGTAATAATTGATTGGTAAATCTTCTCTCCAATTCTCTTGGCAATGATATTTGCTATACTTTTTCTCCTTCAAAATTCTTAGCATTTGAATTGATAAAAAGACCTTGTATTTATAGGTAATTTTCCAATTTCCTGACAATTAAACATCAAAGGCCAACAATTGCAATTTGAATTTAAATCCTTAAAATACCACCAAAAACATATTAAAAAATGGTATCCTAAACTTAAGGAGGACCCATTCACCCTTAGGCGAATGCCTGTCCTAGGCCCTAAACCTAGGACACATATTTTCCAAGATGTGTAATTTAATGTTTTCAATTGTTTAATGCAGGTTCCCCTTTCAAAAAAATAAATTAATTAGGCTTTTAAATGCATAATTGGGTCAATTAGAGGCTTAATTAAGTTCAATTATTTAAGGTAATGCAAACATAGTGTGAATACCAATGAGCACATTTTCTGACACTACATTTAGCTCCCACTTTAGTGAGAGGATGAGCCCTATTCTCAAACTCACACTAAAGTAGACAAACATGCGTCAAAAGGGGTCCAAATGCATAAATGTTGAAGGGACAAGATGACAAAGATCAAGGAGGTTGTGTAAGCCCCCAGAATCAAGATCCCATGGAAAATCAACATGAGCACAAATGGACATACATGAATGTATGATATAAAGAAGAAAGACAAGATACACAAACATACAATGTCAAAATTAATGCGAAAAGAAAGAAAATAAAATATGGAAGTGTTGTGGTTGCATTGTTGTCCATAAAAAAATGTTCACAAGTGAAAATATGTTGTCCACTATACAAACAAAATATACTCACAAGGGCTAGTGAAACTCGGTGTCCACTAGGTTAGCCCCAAGAAAGTGAGAAAAACACATTAGGTCGGTATGTACCCACAAAAAGGTGGTTGATGGGAAAGTCATGCTAGGCCTATAGGCTCCCATATGTCAACCATACCAAAATTTATACCTCTTGATAACTTTGATGAGGCACCACCCAAAAAAGGTTCCACAAGGCTAGCAAGTTGAGTTATGCTAGACACTCATGAAAAACAAGAAGGCTCCACTAGCAAGCAAGTTGTGTTATGCTTGGTGGCCATGAATTTTTTTTAAATGCAATAGGATAGGTGTAAGGACCCAATCTATTAACCCAAAAATTACCACTATATTTTTTATTCTTGATTATTATCTTATTATGTGTTCATTCACTTGTATACTCAAGTACTTCTATCCATACGAGATAGGCATCCATCCATCTGGGATAGGCATCCAACCATATGGGTTAGAAATTTGTCCATATGGGACAAGAATTCATCTATCCATCTAGGATAGGCATCTATCCATAAAGGATAGGAATGTGCTCTGAATAAAGAATTAGACTCATTGGGACCATTCGGGTCTTGACTCACTCAGTAAAGACTACACTCCCCTTGGAAGTGCATTGAGGTCGTTGTCTTTAGGAGTATGTAAAAATACATATGTAGCTTGATTCCCACTTCAAAATTTGGCTTAAGGCCTCGGGGAGTCAAGTGAATCCATCCGAGATTCCTTTTGAGTATACAAAGAATGTATTTTATCTTATCTTTATGTTAGATATTCTTAGCCCCTTTTGACCAAGAAAATCTCTTGAATTATTAAATTATATTTCAATTTATAATATTATCATAAATTTTCTCTAAGCCCCATCCCCGAACACTTGAGCTACTAGGAGCATCCTTCGTTTCCTAGAATGCCTACATACTCTGCTTCCAAATGGGATCAAGGCATAAAATATGTAGTTCTATTTTATAATCTAAGTTTGATGTGAACTCTTATGCGGGTATGTAGCCATTTCTAGGGCCCCTTTTCCCTAGACAGTTTTGTTGAATGTTGTGGTTGTCATTGATGTCAACAGTATTAGCATTAATGCATTTGAAGCTGTATATGTTGAGGATATTGAGAAAATTGTAATGAAATGAGTTGCAGGTTGTTAGTGGTGAAGTGAAGTTTAGTCTGTCGGTGAGTTCAGTATGTTGATGATCAGAGGTTGTGGACTAAAGGGTTTCTTGTCGATTTTATCTAGTTTATCCACATTGAGTTTCATAGATCTGTGTGAAGTTTTGATCGAGTTATGAATATTTGTATTCTGACAGTCTTTTTGTTACTTCAGTTTGTGTTCCTAAATGAAGATGATGCGATTTCAGTAAGTTCAGTTGTTGCGGATGCTTCTTTGGTGATTCATGATGTTTGTGGATGTCTCTAGATCATGCTCTATCTGTGTTGCACGTTCGCATTGATCGTTGTACTCGCGATCCAAGATTTTCTCTTGTGTGTTCATGTTTTTCATGTTCTTGGATGACAAGGTGTTTGTAGCATGTTGTGGATCTTTGAGGAATAATTTTTGAAGGTGGTTCATGTTTGAAGATGTTATTTTGGGTTTTCACTATGTTGTGGTTGACCTTAGTTGATTCACATTAATGATTGTTATTGATTTGGGCCAACAATTTATATTCATTTTATTATTTTGTTGAAGCCAACATGTAGCGATTTAATTTATTGTTGCAGATATATATAAGTGATTGTTTATTTCATTTGAGAGATTCCAAATGTGTGTGTGCACAAATAATGTTCTAAATCATTTGAAGATAGAGCAGAGTGTGAAGAAGAGTGAAGAAAAGTGAAGAAGTGTTCATGTGCTTAATTGAAAATTTGATCAGGCATTAGTAGATGCTATTTTATCAGTTCAAATCCCTGCGGATGTAATCCGAATCTTTCTGTAAGACACTATGTCTTCCTTTGGGCAGTAAACCTTGTTGTAATTGAGTAGTGATCTCTAGGTAGTGCGCTTGAATGCATGTGCATTTCCCATTTCATTCTTTATACTTATAACAGGGTATAATCTTGTGGACTGACCTCCATTGTGGTTTTTCCCCTAACAGGGTTTCCATGTAAAAAAATTCTTGGTGTCATGTGTGTTTCTGATGTGTTCATGATTTATGCTTTCATGGTTAAAAATTAGATATGAGAATAAGGCTAATAAAGTTAATAAGTTGTGAATTTATGTGACAACTGATTCACCCCCCCTCTCAGTTGTTTGCCCTTGTGTTGCCAACAACTAGTACCAGAGTAGGTTCCTTGGAAGAAGTTTAATAGCTTGAGGTGATTCAGGATGGTGACTTACAAGAAGTATAGTTTGAGATTTGATGGAAAAAAATATTCTTTGTGGAAGACTCGAATGGAGTGTCATATGAGATGCATTAGTGAACCCTACTGGAGCATTACAAGTAATAGGTATGTTATACCTCAGAATGGTCCTACTACTACTGCTGAGCTTAGGGATGATAAGTACAATATCGGGGCTAAGGAATCATTGTTGATTGCTTTGACTGATACTGAGATGACTAATGTTATGGATTTGAAGATTGCTTATAAGATCTGGAAAAAGTTGGAAACTTTGTATGAAGGTGGTGCTAATGTGAAGATTGCTAAGTTACAGAGTCTGAAAGGGAAATATGAAATGTTGAGAATGGGTGAGGATGAAAATATTACTAATTTCATGCAAAGAGTGAATGAACTTGTGTGTGGTATCAGATGTGCTGGTAGACAGTTGGAAGAATCATAGATTGTTGCTAAAGTGCTTAGATCTTTGCCTACTGCTTACAAAGTCAAAGGTACAACTATTGAAGAGCTCCGAAATGTGACAAATTTTACTCGAGATATGTTGATTGGTAAGCTTACTACTTTTGAGTTGAGTGAATTTTGTGATGCCCTTCCTAAGATAGAATCTGCATTCAAGGCTACTACATCTGGAAGAGATAAATAGAGATATGATCTGGGAGAGAGTTCTTCTAGAAAGACATTTAAGTATGAGGAAGAAATGAGATGGATTGAAGAAGAAGAAAGAGAACTGGATGAGCTTGAAGCATTGATTGTGAAAAGAGAAGCCAGAGGACAAGGTAAGTATAAAGGGAAGTTTCCTATTAAATGTTTTTCCTTCAATAAGATAGGTCATTTTGCATCAAGGTGTTTAGATCGAGTTTCTAAACCAAGACATAACAAGCCTAAATTTAAAAAGAAGTGTTATTATGATGCTGATGGAGTGACAGATGATGAATCTGATAAAGGAAATGGAAGTGAGGACGAATGGGTATTTATTGCTATCAAGGAAAATAATCCAGTGTCTAATGAATCTGCTAGTTGTATAAATGTGGAGAAATCCCTAGCTGCTCAAGTTGAAGATAAAGGTGAATTGGTGATTGATAGTGGATGCTCTCATCATATGAAAAGAGATAAAAGTAAGTTTGTGAGCTTGGAAAAGTATGATGGTGGTGTTGTGAGATTTGGTGATAACACAGCTAGTGTGATCTGTGGGAGAGGATGCATTTCTCTTGATGGTAAGAACAATACTGATGATGTATTGTATGTGGAAGGTTTGAAGCATAATCTTTTAAGTGTCAGACAAATGGTTGATAAGGGTTACAATCTTTAGTTCAAGGATGGAAAGTGAAAAATATTGAGGTGTTCCAGAAATGTGATTGCATTAGGTACAAAAACAAGAGGTAATATCTTTCATTTGAATGCTGCTAGTAAAAGTTGTTTGATTGCTCGAGTTGATGAAAGTTGGTTTTGGCATAGAAGAATGTGTCATGTTAATTTTGACAATATTATCAAGATAAGTTCTACTCAGGCAGTGAGAGATCTTCCTAAGTTGATGAAACCTACTAATGCCATATGCAAGGAATGTCAATTGGGGAAGCAAACTAGAATTTCATTTCAGAGAAAACAACATAATTCAAATGAATTGTTGGAGCTTGTGCATACTGATTTGTGTGGCCCTTCTAGAGTCAAAAGTTTACAAGGTTACAGGTATTTCATGTTGCTTATTGATGATTATTGAAGAATGATGTGGGCTACTTTCTTAAGGGAGAAATTTGAAGCTCTGGAGAAGTTCAAGATCTTTAAGGCTATGGTTGAGACAAAGACTGGTTTGAAGATTAAATGTCTGAGATTAGATAGAGGTGATGAATTCACTTTCAGTGAGTTTAATTCTTTTTATGAAGTGCATGGAATAAAGAGACAATTATATGCCCCACAGATCCCTCAACAAAATGGAGTTGTGGAAAGTAAGAAAATGACAGTTCAAGATGCTGCTAGAACTGTGATACTGGAAGGAAATGTTCCTCATATCTGTAGGAGAGAAGCTGTAAGTACTGCTGTTTACATCCTGAACCGGGTACAAGTCAAAGGTGATACTGGTAAGACCCTTTTTGAGCTATGGACTGGTCATAAGCCTATTGTTAAATATTTCAAAATATTTGGGAGTAAATGTTATATTAGAAGAGATGAAGATTTAGGAAACTTTGATGCTAGGAGTGATGAAGGAATATTTTTGGGCTACTCTACTAAAAGCAAGGCATACCGGTGCTACAATAAGAGATTGAAGAAAATGGTTGAAAGTGCAAATGTTAAGGTTGATGAAGACATAGCTAAACCATCCAAAACCTGTGGATATGATTCTGATGATCAGAATGATAGTACAAAGGAAAGCAAGTTCAGACTTTGAATCAAGTTCAAATCATTCCGGTGAATCAAGAAGATCAAGAGGAAGGAGAAAACAGTGAAAGTGCAAAACCTGAAATTCAAAAACGTCCTAAGACTTCAAGGTATGTAAGATTGAATCATTCAAAAGATCAGATCATTGGTGATAAGAATAAAGGTGTCTAGACTAGGAGAAAGATTGCAGAAGAATACTGTTTGATTTCAAAGACTGAGCCTACTGATGTGAATGAAGCATGTAAAGATGAACATTGGGTTGAAGCAATGAAAGAAGAGCTACAAAAAATTGAGAAGAATGGTACATGGATTCTTGTTCCTAGACCTAAGGATAAAAATGTCATTGGAACTAAATGGGTCTTTAGAAACAAACTGAATGAGCAAGGTGAAGTGGTTAGAAACAAAGCAAGATTGGTGTGTAAGGGATATTCTCAAATGGAAGGAATTGATTTTGAAGAGACTTTTGCTCCTGCTGCTAGAATTGAAGCTGTGAGATTGTTTCTTGCTTATGCTACTTATAAAGACTACAAGGTTTATCAGATGGATGTCAAGTCAACATTTTTAAATGGCGAGTTGGAAGATGAGGTGTATGTTGAGCAACCGGATGGATTTTAGTTGATTGATCAGGGAGATATGGTTTGTCGGTTGAAGAAAGCACTATATGGACTTAAGCAAGCCCCTAGAGCTTGGTATGTCAGATTGGATAAGTACTTGCTGAAGCTTGGATTTAACAAAGGTACTACTGATAGTAATTTTTATTTCAAGAATGATGATAAATATTTGATTGTGGAATTTTTTTTGGATGATATCACTTTTGGAGGAGATGATAGTTTATGCATGAATTTTGCTGATGAGATGCAAAATGAGTTTGAGATGTTAATGATTGGAGAGATGAAATTATTTTTGGGATTGTAAATTACTTAGTTAGACAAAGGGATCTTTATATCTCAGTCCAAGTATGTGAAATAATTGTTGAAGAAATTTGGTATGGAAGATTCAAAGCCAGTTGGTACACCCATGGTGATTGGATGTAAGTTGACAATAGACGATGATTCTCCGAAGGCAACTCAGACTAGATATTGATCAGTGATTGGTGGATTGTTGTATTTAACTCAAACTAGGCCTGATATCATGAATTTTGTATGTATTGTTGCAAGATTTCAAGTTGATCCTAAAGAATCTCATGTGACTACTGTGAAGAGGATTTTTAGATACTTGAAGGGGACAATTGATTTTGGCCTATGGTATCCTAAAGATGATGATCTTACTTTGAGTTCCTTTACTGATGCTGATTGGGCTGGTGATGTGAATGAAATAAAAGTACTAGTGGTACTGGTGCATTTTTCTTGGGAAAGAAGCTGACTTCATGGTTAAGTAAAAAGAAGAATGCCATTTCTTTATCTACTGCAAAGGCCAAATACATTGCTGCTGCTAACAATTGTACTCAAGTATTGTGGATGAAGCAGATGTTGAAGGATATCATAGTTGTGTATGATGAACCTATTGCTATATTCTATGATAACTCAAGTGCAATTAACATTTCTAAGAATTCGATGCTGCATTCAAAGACCAAACATATATCTATCAAGTTTTACTTTTTGAGAGAGAAGGTGAGTGAAAAGGAAGTCAGACTGGAGTATGTGCTTACTAAGGAACATATTGCATATATCTTTACAAAGCCGTTGCCTAAGGATACTTTTGAGTATCTCAGAGGGAAGTTAGGGGTGATTACCCCTCCTAATCAAAACTAAGATGCATTGCTTTGCATCATTTCGTGATTTTCATAGTCATATCTTGATCCAGATTGATGTTGTGGTGGCTGCTACTTAGGGGGAGTAGTCAGATGTTCTGATGTTCAATTATGTGGTTCAGAGCTTGTGTGAAGAAAAGAGATCTTTGTCATTGATGTCAAAGGGGGAGAAGAGTAATGTGAAAAAATTTCTGAGGAGAAGAGTCATATGGAAGAGTTATGTGAGAAGAGTCAGAACCTAAGGGGGAGTAAGTGTAGTCACATTGATGGTGTTTTTCACATCATGTGTTGCCATCAATTCCAAAGGGGGAGATTGTTGAATGTTGTGGTTTTCATTGATGTCAACACTATTAAAATTAATGCATTTGAAGCTGTATATGTCGAGGATATTGAGAAAATTATAATGAAATGAGTTGTAGGTTGTCAGTGGTGAAGTGAAGTTTAGTCTATCGGTGAGTTCAGTGCATTGATGATCAGAGGTTGTGGACTAAATGGTTTATTGTCGAGTTTATCTAGTTTATCCATGTTGAGTTTCAAAGATCCGCATGAAGTTTTGATTGAGTTATGCAGATTTGTATTCTAATAGTCTTTTTGTTACTTCAATTTGTGTTCCTGAATGAAGATGATGCTATTTCAGTAAGTTTAGTTGTTGCAGATGCTTCTTTGGTGATTCATGATGTTTGTGGATGTCTCTAGATTGTGCTCTATCTATGTTGCACATTCGCATTGATCGTTGTACTCACGATTTGAGATTTTCTCTTGTGTGTTCATATTTTTCATGTTCTTGGCTGACAAGGTGTTTGTAGTGTGTTGTGGATCTTTGAGGAATAATTTTTGAAGGTGGTTTTTGTTCGAAGATGTTATTTTGGTTCTTCACTATGTTGTGGCCGACCTTGGTTGATTCACATTAATAATTGTTATTTATTTGGGCCGACAGTTTATATTCATTTTATTATTTTGTTGAAGCTGACATGTAGCAATTTAATTTCTTGTTGTGGATATATATAAGATATTTTTTATTTCATTTGAGAGATGTCCAATGTGTGTGTGCACAAATAATGTTCTAAATCATTCGAAGGCAGAGCATAGTGTGAAGAAGAGTGAAGAAGAGTGAAGAAAAGTGAAGAAGTTTTCATGTGCTTAACCAGAACTGTGATCAAGCATTAGCAGATGCTATTTTATCAGTTCAAATCCCTGCGGATGCAATCCAAATATTTCTATAAGACAGTGTGTCTTCCTTTGGGTAGTAAGCCTTGTTGTAATTGAGTACTGAGCTCTAGGTAGTGTGCCTAAATGCATGTGCATTCCCCATTTCATTCTTTATACTTTTTACAGGGTATAATCTTGTGGACTGACCTCCATCGTGGTTTTTCCCCTAACAGGGTTTCCATGTAAAAAAATTCTTGGTGTTATGTGTGTTTCTGATGTGTTGATGATTTGTGCTTTCATGGTTAAAAATTAGATTTGAGAATAAGGCTAATAAAGTTAATAAGTTGTGAATTTCCGTGACAATTGATTCACCCCCCCTCTTAGTTGTGTGGCCTTGTGTTGCCATCAAGTTCCTCTGCGATTGTTACCCACGAAGGGAAGCAATAAAAATAAGTAAATAGTCTCCATGACTATTACTTGTTTCTTAAAACAATTAATTCCTAGTCCTAAAATAATGTCACCCTTGAAACTGTTGAACTACATTTTTATTCCATGATTAAATATCCAATAAAATAATAGGAATAAATAAATAAAATTCTACCAAATCTTATAAGAAGGTTTACTAAGTTTGAACTAGTGGATTTGAGTTCATTAGACTAATCTTTTTAGATTATTGATCTAAGAGAGATTACCCATCTCTTGGATTTTATTAACATGGTGTCCCTTATTTCTCCTTGGCGATTTAAAGGGATGATACTATAGACACCGTTGTTGCAGGTGTGTTAGGCTATAGATGCAGTAGCTCAAGCATGATGACATTACCCATAAACGTGAGCTAGATGCATCGTTGATACTGAACACTACTAGTTTTAGTTTCAAATCTTGTTTAAAGTTTACTATCTAAAATAAAGTAAAAATCATACTAATTGCATGAAAATAAATGCTAAAAGTAAATTTTGCTAAACGCTAATTGCCTTTACATAAATAAACTTATCTAATTCTAATTGCCTTTAAAAAATCAATTTATTTTTGAAAGTAAGTTTTAATAAAATAAAACATATGCTAATTCTTGAAAGTAAACTTATCTAATACTATTTGCTTGAAAAATAACTATACTAATTTATTTGATGATTTACCTCTCTAAAACAATTATTTCCTAAATTAACCATACTAAATATGAAGTTAACTAATACTATTTAACTTTGCAAATAACTTAAACTATTTTAAAAACTTCAAAAACTACTTGCAAATATAACTTGAATAAACTTAACTATTTAAAATACTTTGAGAATTACTTTTGCAAATATGACTTAAGTAAAATACTCATTTCTTTTCAAAATTATTTAAAATACTACAATAAATTTCTTGTAAATATAACTTAAGTAAATATTTATTCCTTTCAAAATAAACTTAATAAAAATACTTCAAGAATTATATTTTGTGATAAACTTAACTTCTAAAATACTTTAAGAGTTATTATGCAAATACAACTTAAATAAAAGCATAAATTATTAAATTGCTTTTGCAATATAAATTAAATAAATACTTATTTCCTTACTTGAACTATTAAATTACTTCAAAAATTATTTTTTAAAATACTTATTTTCTTTAAAATAAATTTTAAACTATTAATATACTTCAAGGGTTACTTTTGTGATTGCAACTTAAATATTTATTTCCTTCTAGAATAACATAAACTATTCTAAAACTTTTAAGATAAATAAATGCACATTAATTATCCTAAGTATTTGAAAACTACTTTTGTAAATATAAATTTGACTAATGTTAATTTCTTTGAAAAATAAGAGCTTTGAAAGAGCTGGAGTCCCTACCTAAGGGAATAAATTTGCTTAGGCATATTTTCAATTGAGCGAAAAACTAATTAGTATTTGGAAAACTAATTAAATCCAATTTTTGAAAGAGTTTAATTATAACACAAGGATCTAGAATTAACATCAATTTAGATCTTGGTTTCACAGGGTTGGACAAAGAATCATCTCATAACTCAAATTGAGTGAGACATGAAAATACAACTAGACTCAATTATCCAAGTCAAATAGTCTCCAATTAATAACTTACATTGAGTGAGACTGTTAGAAATATATGCCTCAATCTCACAGGCTGAAACCTTTGAAAGGGCAATGTTGGTGTGACATTCATTGTGTCTGGCCGACTAGCAGCTTTGGAACCTTGTGGTTTGTACAGGTCGTTGAGACCCTGTCACTGTAATGCCGAATGCACCTATCGCTGTGACATGTTGATCGCTATGACTATTTATATCTCACTCCGCTAGTGGTCTGTCTTTCCAACTGATGAACATTTCGGTATAACACTAATGACTCGGTATGATCTCTCAGTGAAGGACGATAGTCTTGCCGATGGGAATTCTATTGTCTATGTGACTTTGAAGCTTCGGTATGTTGTTTCACTGATAGCGATAAGTCCTGGCGATAACGATACGAGGGATAATCGTCAGTATGAGGTCTTGGTGACACGGCGATGTTTGGGCGATAGCTTTCTGGACTCGGAGTAACATCTTGCCGATAGCGATAACTCTTGGCGATATCGAATGCTGATCTTGTGGCATTAGGGAGACACGGTTAGTGTCTCTCCAACATGCCAACACATTGTGAACGCCTTTGACCGAGTGAAGACTATTCTACGTGGCTTGTGTTTGACCAATCAGAGAAGCCGAATGGGAACCGCTAGCAGTTGGATTGTTGCGGCCATTACTGAGAGGAAGATCGACAGACCATGAGCATCATGGATATACTCAGGAATTGCAGATGTTGTTTGGTTCGATGGATGAATGAATAGGTGTGTGAATAGTTCGATGTATGGTCAGTGTGGATTCTATTATGAGAAGATTGTAACGTGAATGTCCTGTACAAGGTTGATCATTATGAATGCTACTGTAAACTGACATCAGAAAGATAAGTCTGATCTCTTTATGTAATCTCCATTACTATAATACAAAGTGACTTCTCTTGGTGTGGTGGGTTTTTCTCCCATAAGGGTTTTCCCATGTAAATCTGGTGTTCATGTGTGTATGTTTAATCCTCTGTTTCTGTTACCTCTTTCAAGTGCATCTTAATTGAACTATAATTATAAAATTTAAAAGTATCTCTACATTCTTCCCTGAGGTTTTGACATTAGGAAAGTTGCTTCCGCACCTTAGCTTTCCTTACAAGTGGTATTAGAGCCTGGCCAGTTGTGTTATCCTTGTGGGTACGCTGGGTTTTTTGTGTCAATTCTGTTTCAGTGGGAGTCTTGTAGAAATTTGGAAATTCTAATTACAGATTGAGATGGCTAGCACGTCAGGAAAGATTGAAATAGAGAAATTCAATGGCAGCAATTTTGAGTTGTGGAAACTCAAAATGGAAGATCTGTTAGTGAATCGTGACCTGTGGCTTGCTGTGTCTGGAACGAAACCTACAAGCATGAAGCAAGAAGATTGGGACCTTGCAGATAGAAAGTCTAAGGGGCTGATAAGGCTCTGTTTGGCAGACTGCATCTTCCTTGTGGAAGAGACTGGCATCTATTTATCAGGGGAAGTCCTTGGTGAATAAACTATTCCTGAGGAAGAAGCTCTACACTTTGAGAATGCAAGGAGGAGGGTCTGTAGCTGATCATTTGAACACATTCAACATGCTGATTGCACAGTTAACATCTGTTGGTGTGAAAACTAATGAAGAGGATCGCTGTATGCTTTTATTTTGTTCTTTTCCAGACTCTTGGGATCACATGGTGATGGCTATTGGGAGTACAACATCCAATTTCAAGATGGAAGATGTTGTTGCTTCTTTGCTATCAGAAGAGATGAGGAGGAAATCTTCTGAGATGGCGAAGGAGGCTCTTGTTGTTAGAGGCAGGTCGAAAGAGAAAGGCAAGAAGGACAAGAAATCAAAATCAAAATCAGAAGGGAGATCAAAGTCTCCTAGCAAGAAGTCCAAGGTGAAGTGCTGGAATTGTGGGTAACCTGGTCATGTCCGAAAGGATTGTAAAGAGGAGAAAAAGAAAAATAAGTATTCTTTTGATAATGATTCTTCTCAGAGTGATGCAGACGCCTTCATTGCTGCCTTGGCTACTCAGGCATTAGATGATGTCTGGATTATTGATTCTGGAGCATCTTTCCACATGACATCTCATAGAGACTAGTTCACGAGGTATGAAGAATACGATGGTGGGAAGGTGTATTTGACAAGTGATTCAACTTTGGAGATTGTTGGCCGTGGAAGAGTTAGAATCCAATTCCCTGATGGAAGAGTGAAGGGAATCAAGGATGTGATGCATATACCAGGTCTGGCTTGAAATCTACTGTCTGTCAGTAAGCTGAGTGATATTGGAGTGCAAGTCACGTTCTCTGGAAATGGCTGCAAGATGACTAGAGGCTCAATGGTGCTAGCAAGGGGTGCTTGTAAATTGGTATCTTGTACAAGCTGGATGCACATGCTGTTCAATGCAATAGTGTCTCTGTAAAGTCACAGAAAGCTACTCATGGAGGAAAAGAGGGAAATGTTCCTAATTGTGTAAACTCTATGGAAGTTAAAATTCCAACAGAAAAGACTATGCTCTGGCATAATAGGCTAGGCCACATTGGAGAGAAAGGTTTAAAAACCTTGAAGAATAAAAACCTGGTTGAGGGGCTTGATGATTGTAACCTTGAATTTTGTTCTGATGATTTCGAGAGGTACTATAAAGACCATGGGATTAAAAGACATAAGACTACGCCTTATACTCCACAACAAAATGGAGTTGCAGAAAGGTTAAATAGGACAATGATGGAGAGAGTATGAAGTATGCTGAGTAGTGTTGGCTTGGAGGAGAAGTTCTAGGTTGAGGCTATTGCTACTGCATGCTACTTGATAAATCATTATCCAAATTCTGCTCTTGTTGAGGAAACACCTTTGGAAGCGTGGTCTGGTAAGAAACCCTCTCTGAGACACATTCGTGTTTTTGGCTGAGGCATATGCATATGTTCCGAATGAGAAAAGATCCAAGTTGGAGAACAAGGTTGTCAAATGTATTTTTATTGGCTATAGTGCTGGCATAAAAGGATACAAGCTTTGGAATCCTGAGACTGAGAAGGTTTTGTATAGTAGAAGTGTAATCTTTCGTGAGCTGAAACCTTCTACCTTGGATATGCAGTTAGAGACAAAGTCTGAAAACAAAAAGGATGTAGTTGTAATTCTTCCGACACCAGAGAAAGAGGAATTGAAAATTCAAAATGTACCTGAAACTGAGGAGAGCTCAAGCAGTTCAGAAAGTTCTGAAGAAGAAGAAGAGCCTCAGCCTTAGCAAGTGAGGAGGTCAACTCATGAAAGAAAGCAACCTGATAGGTATGGGTTCTCTTTGATAGATTCTACTTGTGCCTATGCTTTGATTTCTAGCACTGATGAGCCTAGGATTGTAAAAGAGGTATTTAAAATGTCTGATTCAAATTCTTGGTTGGAAGCCATGAATGAAGAAATGACATCATTAGAAAAGAATGATACCTGGAGTTTGGTGCCCTTTCCTGAAGGCAGAAAAGCTTTGGGGCCAAATGGGTATTTAAGAAGAATATAGGTTTGGATGGCAGTGTGGAAAAGTACAAGGCGAGGTTAGTTATGAAGGGTTATTCCCGTAGAGGGAATTGATTATGGGAAATATTTTCTCCTGTAGCTAAGCCGACATCTATCAGATTTCTTTTGTCACTTGCAGCAGTGTATGACTTAGAGATCGAATCAGATGGATGTGAAGACAACATTTCTTCATGGTGATCTTGAAGAAGAAATCTATATTTCCCAGCTTGAGCACTTTGTGGAGAAAGGTAAAGAAAAACTAGTTTGCAAGTTAAAGAAATCTCTGATGGGTTAAAACAGTTCCTAGAATGTGGTACCAGAAGTTTGATACTTTTGTATTGTCTTTGGGATTTGTAAGATCAAAATCTGATCATTGTGTGTATTATAAAGTGAAAGTGATTGAGTGCTTATTATTGCTCTCTATGTTGATGATATGCTGTTCATAGGCAATAGTAAGTTGATGATTTTGATCTTAAGTCTAGTTGTCTGCTAAGTTCGAAATGAAAGATCTTGGTGTAGCAAGGTATATTCTAGGGATGGAAATAACCAGGGACAAGAATAGTAGAAAACTTTGGCTGGTCAGAGTAAGTATATCAAGACTGCTTCTAGAGAGATTTTGCATGAATGATTGCAAGCGCTAGTTGTTCCAGTTTGCAGGGAACAAAGCTATTTGTTGAAGACTGTCCAAAATCTCCTACTGAGATGGAGGACATGACCAGGTGCCTTATGCTAGTGTGGTTGGCAGTCTTATGTATGCAATGGTCTGTATAAGGCCAGACATTTCCCAAGTAGTGGGAGTACTTAGTCAGTTTATGGCTAATCCTGAAGAACACATTAGGATGCTGTGAAGAGAGTATTCAAATATTTGAAGGGCACTTCAGAATATGCATTGTGTTACCATGGAAACTTGGTTGAATCACAGAGAACTCTGAGCATTCTTGGCTATGTGGATTCTGATTGGGTAGGGGACATTGACAGTAGGAGGTCCACTAATGGATACATTTTCATGATGAATGGTGGTGCAATGAGTTGGATGAGTAAGTGGCAGGCTGTAGTCGCTTTGTCCACTATAGAAGTTGAATACATGGCAGCTACACATGCTTGTAAAGAAGTAGTTTGGTTAAAACGTTTGTGTTCTAACATTGGTTTTGATGCAGGGCAAATAACTATTTTCTGTGATAGTCAAAGTGCAATTTGTCTAGAAAAGAATCCTACTTTCCATGCCAGGATGAAACATATAGATGTACAGTACCATTTTGTACGAGATATGGTGGAGGATGGAAAGGTCATTTTGGAAAAAATTTGATACTCTGGAGAATGTTGCAGATGCATTGACGAAGCCAGTGAGTACAAACAAGTTCAGGTGGTGTGCCAATTCAATGGGCCTTAGTGCCCATGTTTTTCAGTAAGATCTGTTGTGATCTAGAGGTGCTTGTGTGATCTTCATCAAGTGGGAGATTGTTAGAAATATATGCCTCAATCTCACAGGCTGAAACCTCTGAAAGGGAAATGTTGATGTGACATTCATTATGTCTGGCCGACTAGCAGCTTTGGAACCTTGTGGTTTGTACAGGTTGCCGAGAAACTGCCACTGTCATGCTGAATGCACCTATCACTGTGACATGTTGATCGCTATGACTATTTATATCTCACTCCGCTAGTGGTCTGTCTTGTCGACTGATGAAAATTTTGGTATAACACTAATGACTCGGTATGATCTCTCAGCGAAGGACGATAGTCTTGCCGATGGGAATTCTATTGTCTATGTGACTTTGAAGCATCGGTATGATGTTTCACCGATAGTGATAAGTCCTGGCGATAGCGATACGAGGGACAATCATTGGTATGAGGTCTTGGCGACACGGCGATGTCTGAGCGATAGCTTTCTGGACTCGGAGTAACATCTTGCCGATAGCGATAACTCTTGGTTATATCGAATGCTAATCTTGTGGCATCGGGGAGACACGGTTAGTGTCTCACCAACATGCCAACACATTGTGAGCGCCTTTGACCAAGTGAAGACTATCCTACGTGGCTTGTGTTCGACCAATCAGAGAAGCCGAATGGGAACCGCTAGCAGTTGGACTGTTGCGACCGTTACTGAGAGGAAGATCGATAGACCATGAGCGTCATGGATATACTCAGGAATTGCAGATGTTGTTCAGTTTGATGGATGAATGAATAGGTGTGTGAATAGTTCGATGTATGGTTAGTGTGGATTCTATTCTGAGAAGATTGTAACGTGAATGTCCTGTACAAGGTTGATCATTATGAATGCTACTGTAAACTGACATCAAAAAGATAAGTTTGATCTCTGTATGTAATCTCCATTACTGTAATACAAAGTGACTTCTCTTGGTGTGGTGGGTTTTTCTCCCATAAGGGTTTTCCCACGTAAATCTGGTGTTCATGTGTGTATGTTTAATCGTTTATTTCTATTATCTCTTTCAAGTGCATCCTAATTGGACTGTAATTGTAAAATTTAAAAGTATCTCTGCATTCTTCCCTGAGGTTTTGACGTTAGGAAAGTTGCTTCCGTACCTTAGCTTTCCTTATAGAGACATGGAGATACAACTAGACTCATTTAACCAAGTGAAATAGTCTCCAATTAATCATCGATAGGAAAAACTTGTGCCCACACACTTAGTTAAAATACCAATAAATCAACTTAATATCAAAATATTTTAGAAATAAAATAAGTAACTATAGATCATCTCATAAAGTTTATAATGTTGAGTCAAGTATTATAATGACTAATTATATATATGTATATATATATAGTATGTATATATGTTTATATATATACAAATACATACATATATATATCTATATATATTATATGTATATATGTATGTGTATATATGCATATATACACACACATATATATATATCTATACATATATATAGTAATGGTATATACATATATATAGATGAATATATATACATATATATACATACGTCTATACATACATATATACATACATACATATATATACATACATACACACACACACATATATTGAAAATAGTAATGTACCATGGTGGTAGGAATAAGATGTTCATTATCATTTTGTCCATAAGATGGTTGTAGGTGGTAGAGTCACAATATAGAAGGATGAAACTTTGGTTAATATTGTAGATTTTTTCACTAAGCCAATAATCATATATAAGTTTTGTTGGTGTAGGTCTAGGCCATGCGTCTTTTGTCTTTCATTTTTAATTTTCTTATTATGTCTTAGCAATGTGAATGTTAAGTGGGAGAATGTTAGGATTAGGTGTACGGTTCATCTTGTAAGTTTTATGTGTTGATTGCTTATATTTAAGCATGTAGAAGATAAACAATTTATGATCTTCAAACATCATGGAACGTGTAGATTATTTATTCTTTGAAATACTTGGAATGCTGTGTGGGAAGGTATCAAATAGGGATGTTACATTGAAAATATCAAAACTAGGAGTTATATAATCCAATTTATGGAAGAGTTTAATTATAACACAAGGATATAAAATTAACATCAATTGAGATCTTGGTTTCACGGGGTTGGACAAAGAATCATCTCATAACTCAAATTGAGTGAGACATGAAAATACAACTAGACTCATTTTCCCAAGTCAAATAGTCTCCAATTAATAACTCAAGTTGAGTGAGACATGAAAATACAACTAGACTCATTTACCCAAGTGAAATAGTCTCTAATTAATCACCAATGGGAAAAACTTATTCCCACACACTTAGTTAAAATACCAACCATCGAATAAATCAACGTAATATCAAAATATTTTAGAAATAAAATCACTAACTTTAGATCATCTCATAAAATTCATAATGTTGAGTCAAGTATTATAATGAATAATTATACATATGTATATATGTATGCGTATGTATATACACCCATACATATATATAGTATGGATGTATACATATATATAGTAATAGTATATACACATATATATATATATACATATATATATATATATATATATATACATATATACATATATACAAATATAGATATACATACATATATATATATACATACATATATATATATATATACATACATATATATATATATACATACATATATATATACATACATATATACATACATACACACACACACACACACACACACACACACACACACACACACACACACACATATATATATATATATATACATACGTACATATACATACATACGTACATATACATATATAAATACACACACAGACACAGACACAGACACACATATATATATTGAAAATAGTAAAGAAGAAACATTGCTAGATTTTAAACAAACAAGTTACAACATACACATCCCATATCATCAATATCTGAATCAAAATTTGAATGCAAAACCAAGGATCACAATAAGGCACATAACCTAATGTACCATGGTGGTAGGAATAAGATGTTCATTACAACTTTGTCCATAATATGGTTGTAGGTGGTAGAGTCACAATATAGAAGGATGACACTTTGGTTAATATTGTGGATTTTTTCACCAAGCCAATAATCACATATAAGTTTTGTTGGTGTAGATCTAGGCCCTACATCTTTCATCTTCTAGCACTTGATTCATCATTTTTAATTTTCTTATTGTGTATTTGCAATGTGAATGTTAAGTGGGAGAATGTTAGGATTAGGTATCTGATTCAACTTGTAAGTTTTATGTCTTGATTACTCATATTTAAGCATGTAGATGATAAAAAATTTATGATTTTCAAACATCATGAAATGTGGATATTATTTATTCTTTGAAATACTTGGAATACTGTGTGGGAAGTTATCGAATAGGGATGTTACATTGAAAATATCAAAACTAGGAGTTATCTAGAACATCCTTCCAATTAAATACTCTCATGGAGTGCATAGATTTGAGAAATTATTCATTTTGATTATTATGACACAATCTATGATATATAAAGATGTGTAAGAGGAGTTACTTTCTAATCTAGGATGTTGATCATGACCATGTGGCTTTGGATTTTTTCTATGGCTTATGTTTTTGACTCATAGTGTTGGGACCACTTATTTGTAACGTTTCTAGATAATGGATACATAAGGTAGAAGTTTGTTGGGTTCTTTTGTGGGTACTCTTATTGTGCTAGATTAGTATTAGATAAAGTGTTAAGCATATTATATTGATGTACTTTTTTACTTTGATTGATACAAGTGTAGACACGTCAAATTTGCATTATGCATATTCATCCGCTCAATAAATAAATCAAATGCATCACATCCATTCATCTAGTAAACCAGGTTCTTATCATCAAAAGCTCAATCATAGTTTAATTAAATAAATAAAGCTTTATTTAATTAAAATCTCAAACATGCATCTTCCATCCTTTTCTGATTTAAATAAATCAATTATCAAAGTCTTAAAAGTCAAATCACCTAATCAACATTAAATCAGCATAATCATCATCTATTTAATCTAACCCTGATTAAATGTTAATCCCATCCCACTTGCATTATCTAGATCTAGCCACTTGCACATATAAATCAATTTATTGATTTATTAAAACCTCATTTTCCTCAACATGACAAGTCAAACATTGCATTTATTGTTGTTTTTCTTGTCCCCCACTTAGCATTTACTCTCAAATTTGAATTCAAATTTTCCCTCTCATGGGCACTCTTCCCAAATCTCGCACAACCATTGACCACTCACCATTTGACAAGTGTCATCTTCTCATTGGAGGATCTTTAGTCCCACATTCACCATCTTGGCCAATCCATCATCAAAAAAATCTATAAAATAAGGCCTTCATTCTCATTCATGGATCCAGAATTTTATGCAAGGTTACTCTCTTCATTTGAGATTTGATCTTTTCCATTTCACTCCATCATCTCCATTTGCATTTTATCAAGGATTGGGAAAGGGTCACTAGCACATGTGACACCAATCCACTATGGAATAGGTAATTTGTTGAATGTTTTCATTATGTTTGTGGTTTTCCTTTATGTTTTGTGGCATTTTGGAACATTTTCAAAGTATTTCATAGGAGTGTTCTTGAAGGATTTGTAGGTACTAACCCTTGTTTGAGATTAGTGTTTGCAGATTTTGAAAAGCATGCTCACAACAAGATTGAGTCTTTTTGGTGGTATTTTTTCTTGCAAGGTTTTCTCCACTCATATTTGGTGTTCATATGTTTTGAATAGTTATGATCACTTCTCCACCATGTCATTAATCTTTATGGTTTAATTACATGTTTAATTAGATTGAAAAACTTGATTGTTAATATTTTCTTTGTGTCATTCACCCTATATCCAACAAGTATGTAAGGTGG
>VDFB02000009.1:48628531-48694976 GCA_007258455.2 Sequoia sempervirens
GCTCAAGACCCTAAGGTTTGAGTGTTGTTTTGAGGTGACACTATTCTTGGAACTCAAAATGCTTAAAGGCCTAAATTGATATCTCACTTCTTCTTCTAGAGGATATGTTGCAGAAAAGCTTACTTGCACTAGTCTTGAGGTTCAGGTAACTGTTGATATCTAAGAAGTGTGGGCAAGGGAATAATACAGGTTTTTTTGTTTTATTCTGATTTCCAAAAGTAAGATGGAATGTTGAGAGTGGATGAAGGACTATATGACCTATCTGGGTTTCCAATTTTTTTTTTCTAACAAGGATCATGTAAGTAGCTTTGGTTTCATTTTTTTTAATTTTCAATAGGATAGAGCATACATGATGGATTTTGAGAAAAAGCATCAAACTTCAAGCAAGAGCGGCCAGTTTTATCAACTACGACCTGAAATTTTTCAAGTGTGCTAGATTTTGAGAAGCAAGTACAAGAAGAAATGTCAAGTGTGGCCTCTGTATGTGTACCATGTATGTGTACCATAGAAAAATGGATCATTGAAATTTTCACAGTCTTTTAGGTCTTTCTCTTGTGATGCTTGACCTATTTTTCTTTGATTTAATGTTGCAATGTAACTTATGAATTCACATTAGGTCATAAATATTCAAATTATGATGTCTTGTGAAGGTGTTGTGAAGTGTTGTAAAACATCTCTACACTTTTCTAGACTCTTCTCATTATAATTCACCTAAAAATCACATTTTTATCCCTTATCAAGTCCTATTCTAAAGTGTTGTAAAGTCTTGTAACAAGATTTCATGCTTTTCTAGGCTTGTTATCACCACACCATTCTTATGCTTTATTTGACCCCTTTATGCACTCATAAGACTTAATTAAGTGTATTTTTGAATTTAAACATAACAAACAACATTAAATACAACTTAATTCCCAAACACCCATTTACAAGCCTAGAGTGGGACCCATTCGCCATGGGTGGCGAATGAGTCCCTCTTGGCTCCAAATTCAAAATAATTCAAATTTTCTTTCGAGTTTTTATTCAAAAATACCTTATGTCGGCCTGTGATGTTGTATCATTGGGTAATTAGGGCATAAGTGTGTATAAATTAAGTGTTTTCCATCCATTTTAACCCCCATTCACCTAATTCATTCACTAGTTCATTCAAGCATTCAATTACATTCAAGCATCATTCAATCAAGCAATCATCAAGCATCTTGGAGCAGCCATTGACATATCTTCAAACTTCTACAAAAAGGTTTTTGGTGAGTTTATGACACTTGCATGTTGTTATTCATCATTCCTTTTTCATTTCATTTCATTTCTTTATTAAGGGTTTGATTACCAAAGTGGGATTGGACCAAGGCAAATCCCTATACTTTAACCCTTAACCATTTTTCCCCTTTTGCATGTGTGTTTGCAGACTTTATATGCAGATTTTTCAAGAAAATAGGTGTTGAAAGGTGGTCAATAAGTCATCAAAGTGTTTCAATTCAGCTAAACCTTAATTCAAACTTGGAGACAACCTAGAACCCGTTTTCTACAGATTTGACTCTGGCAACCCATCAAGAAGACAAGTGTAGATTTGCATCTAGAGGATTAACCTTTGAATTAACATAATTTTGGAGGAGGAATGATTCACCATCAGAGGTGAATGAGTCCCACCTAAAGGCTGAAAAAATTTATTTTGTCAGAATCCAATTCCCGACAGTCAGAAAGTAGTTTTAGGTCTTTTTACCAATAGGAGGACTGATTCACCATCAGTGGCGAATGAGTCTCACTGGTGATAAATAGTGATTCTTTCCAGTTTCTAGAACCTTCCAGGATCAACATTCAACTTCTAGGTGCACTCTATTAAGTCTCATAGAATTTTGTTTGCATTTGTTTATGTTTTTAGTTCATTTTTGCATATCACACTATGTTTTCAAACATTGCATATTTCATTAGTTTTTCATTCATAATCAATCAATTTTATCAATTAGTTGCACTTAGATCATTGAATTTAGTCATATTTACATCATAAATTACTTAGTTTGAGTGAACCACCTCAATTTTAGTGTTCTATCTCTCTCCTTTTAGGTGAAAAACCCTAAGAGTGCAAGAGAAGTCCATAGAACACCTCAAAAATTGATGGTTCATTTTAGTGAACCTACATTTTGAACACTTCTCTTTCTAATTTCAATTTCATCTTGCATCCTATGTTTCTGTTGCATCAACATTCAATTAGGTTTTGTTTTGTTTTTGCATCTTAGGGTTTCTAAAATTGCATTAGTGAAAGAATCATATAGATTTCATTTTTGCATATCAAATCATTAAAAAAACTAAAAATCTGCATTTGCATCTTCATTTTTCATCTGAAAAGCATAAAAATCACTTTAAATTTTCTAAAAAACACAAAAAAATCTCATACCTAGACTCATTCACCACCCTGGGCGAATCAGTCCACCTACACATTTTGAACTACATTTTTAGGCATTTTTTGGGTATTTTCTACATCATAGTTTGTTGTTATTATTTTCTATCATACTTTCTAGATTTTCTATTTCATACACTTTCTTGCATATTAGTTTACTTTTATTAATTGTCATCATGGCTTTCTGCTTTAATAAGTTTTGGAATTCATTGAAATCCTTAGTAGACATGTCCAATTGTGCCTTTGGCTGTGATCCTAATGACCTTGAGCTTCCTCATGATCCTTCAACTCCAATTGAATGTCCTCCTCGTGTTGTTGACATCATTGGAGAAGATGAAGATATCATGAACAAGTTCTTAAATTCATTCCTTGACAACCCTGAAGCCAAGAAGCCTTTTACCCATCCATGAAGTCACAAAATCTCCCTACTGTCTCACCTCCTGACATGTTTGGTTATTTACATCATGAAATGACTGAAGGACCTAAGTTCCCTTCCATAGGTGGACCTAGTTCCTCTCCACACCACATCCTCACCCATTCTATGATAACAAAGTTACAAACACACCAATCAACCTTGAAGAAACATATGTAAAAGGCTTTACCATTTTAAGCAAACAAGGATGTAACACAACAACTGAACATGACATTCACCAACTCTTAGAACAAAGACCAATAGATGAAAAGACAATAGGATTAGGATATCAAGATCCTCCTCATGACAACAAGCCTCCTTTTGAATATTGGAGACTTTGAGATGATAGTACAGTGATCTTTGATTCTCCTCCTGACTTGAACATTCTCCTTCCACATGAACAACCATTACTTGATTCCAATGACAAGGATGCTAAGATCCCCATAGATCCTCTTCCTCCTTCAATCCATGAAAAGGTGAATCTAGTAAATGCAAACAACCTTACAAACTAAAAAAATTAAAGTTTCCTCTCCATCCACCACTTGAATGTGAAAGGAAACTACAAATGCTTCTAAATAGAGGTCTTATACTCTTACCACCTTCGAATAGGTTGGTCATCTATCCTAAATATTCTAACATACCATATTGCAAATATCATCATGTTCTTGGACACCAAACTAATGAATGTCGGACATTGAAGGACATACTAAACAAGTATCACTTCACTAACACTGACTGTTATCCTATCATCCCATAGTACACTTTCCCATACTTCATCATGCAATAGTTGTAGAATCTTCCATTCTCACTATTGCATGACCTTTTCCCATCACCTATCTCGGCTCATTCCTGTCTTGCACTCAGTGGGGGCATGAAGTTACCAGCCTTTTCCTAGTAATGCATTTTTCCTTGTCCCTTAGCCATGTTGTTTACCCTCCCACTTATAATAATTGAGATTGGGAGGTGGATGACTTGTTTTTTTGCATGACTTACATTTGCATTATTCACCTTTTTACATTTTCCTTTTTCTTTTTATTTTCTTTGGTGTGATTCCATATGTGTATCATGTTCCCCCATAATGTGCATTTGATGTTCTCCCTCTCTTTGTGCACTTCCTCTATCTGTCCCTTCATTCTTCTATATGTAGTACTTTATCTTTTCTTTTTCACTGTTGTTTTGTGTTTTCCTTTTGGGGATGACGCAAAGTGTTGAGATGCCCTATGTCTCTTCCATGTTGACCCAAAAGGTCCCTTTTGCTTTTCCTTTTTTATCTTTTCTTGTGTTTTTCCTTTTGGGGATGATGCAAGGAATTGAGACCAAAATGTCTCCTTCATGTTGACCCAAAAGCTTTTCCTTTTCTTTTTCCTTTCATTTTCTTTTCACTTGTTTCTTCATTTTGGGGACAATACAAAGTGTTGAGACTACAATTTCTCTTCCATGTTGACCCAAAATGGGATTTTTTTTTCTTTTGCTTTCACTCTCTTTGTGTCATTCTTCCAGTTCTATGTATTTTGGGGAATGATGATAGTTCCAAGCTCTTTAATCCAAACATTGCAGCAATGAACATACTGACCCAAAATCCATAGATCCCTTATGTGTTTGGTGTGTTCCTTTTTGGGGGGAAACTTCCCTTTCTTTTGTTTTCTTTTTCGTTTATGTGAAGCAGCCTTACTCAAAAACATATGACTTGGCATAGGGGCTTTCTGAGTTGTCTCTCATGTCTTGTTTTCTTTTTGCATTTCTTTTCCCTTTGCTACTTTAAATTAATTTCTCACACAACGGTGTGTAGCAATTCCTTTAAAGTGGGGGGAATACATTGGAATTATTCATTTGCATTCTTGGCTCTTAATGTAACCTTGTTACTTTATACAATGTGTTTGTCACTTTGTGGATGACATTGGGTATGGTTTCCTTCATAAGTGTGATCTATCTTAGCATTTTACATTCCTCTTAGTAGCCTAATGTGACACATTGCATCCCCTAAGTTGTGAAT
The DNA here is from genome assembly GCA_007258455.2 of Sequoia sempervirens. Lineage (NCBI taxonomy): Eukaryota > Viridiplantae > Streptophyta > Pinopsida > Cupressales > Cupressaceae > Sequoia > Sequoia sempervirens. The sequence goes on from VDFB02000009.1 coordinate 48,633,329, forward strand.
GTTCTATTCTTTGATTGGTCCTCTCTTGGAGACATTAGGCACAATGTTCCCTAAGTGATAGACCTCACATGAACTTAACAAGACTCCTTTGAACATCTTTTACATGTTACATTTTTGAATTTTTCATTTTACATCTTTGCCACCTTGCATAACGCAGCTTGCATGCCTGTGGTACCATCTTGTTCATGAGTTCTAAGCATACGAAGCTTTGCTTGTCTCACGAAGCACGCACTAACATTTTCACTTGTGGTGCCTTGTTAAATTTATTAGGAGGTATAACTTTGATATGGTTGAGCGGGAAGCCCATTCCGTAGCACGACTTTCCCCATAGCCACCTATGTGTTTTTGAGTACATACCACCTGATCATATGTTTCTCACCTTTTGGGCCTTCTCACCTGGTGGACTACCATGAGTTATTTTTCCCCAAAGTGAGTATGCATCTTCTTTTTCAGACAAACAGCCTAGATCTCATTCACAACTAGTTGAACAAACGATCGAAGCTTGATCTAACTTTTCCTTTTCTCCTTCTCTCTCTCATTCTCTCTCACTCATGTGTTCATTTGTTCTTATGTTCATTTTTCCATGGGATCTTCATCCTGGGGGCTTGATCATCCCTCTTGATCATTGTCATTCCATCTTGCTAGCATAAGTACATTTGGATCCTTCTCGATATGCATGACTACTTTAGTGTGAGTTTGAAGCAAGTTCATCCTCTCACTAAAGTGGGGGCTAAATGTACCATAGAAAAATGGATCATTGAAATTTTCATGGTCTTTTAGGTCTTTCTCTTGTGATGCTTGACCTATTTTTCTTTGATTTAATGTTGCAATGTAACTTATGAATTCACATTAGGTCCTAAATATTCAAATTATGATGTCTTGTGAAGGTGTTGTAACACATTTCTACAATTTTCTAGACTTTTCTCATTATAATTCACCTAAAAAGTCACCCTTTATCCCTTATCAAGTCCTATTCTAAAGTATTGTAAAGTCTTGTAACAATATTTCACGCTTTTATAGGCTTGTTATCACTATTTACACCTTTATTACGCTTTATTTGACCCATTTATGCACTCATAAGACTTAATTAAGTGTATTTTTTAATGTAAACCTGACAAACAACATTAAATGCAACTTAATTCTTGACACCCACTTACAAGCCTAGAGTGGGACCCATTCGCCATGGGTGGTGAATGAGTCCCTCTTGACTCCAAATTCAAAATAATTCAAATTTTCTTTCAGGTTTTTATTCAAAAATACCTCATGTAGGCCTGTGATGTATCATTAGGTAATTAGGGCATAAGTGTGTATAAATAAGTTTTTTTCCATCCATTTTAACCCCCATTCACCTAATTCATTCACTAGTTCATTCAAGCATTCAATTACAATCAAGCATCTTGGAGCAACCATTGACATATCTTCATAATTCTACAACAAGGTTTTTGGTGAGTTTAGGACACTTCCATGTTGTTATTCATCATTCCTTTTTCATTTCATTTCATTTCTTTATTAAGGGTTTGATTACCAAAGTGGGATTTGACCAAGGAAAATCCCTATACTCTAACCCTTAACCATTTTTCACCTTTTGCATGTGTGTTTGAAGACTTTATATGTAGATTTGTCAAGAAAATAGGTGTTAAAAGGTGGTCAATAAGTCATCAAAGTGTTTCATGTCAACTAAACCCTAATTCAAGCTTGGAGACAACCTACAACCCATTTTCTACATATTTGACCCTGTCACCCCGACAAGAAGACAAGTGCATATCTGGATATACAAGATTGACCTTTGAATTAGCAGAATTTTGGAGGAGGAATAATTCACCATCAGTGGCAAATGAGTCCCACCTGAAGGTTGAAAAAGTTGATTTTGTCATAATCCAGTTCCCGATAGTCGGAAAGCAGTTTCAGGTCTTTTTACCAGTAGGAGGATTGATTCGCCATTAGTGGTGAATGAGTCCCACTAGTGATAAACAGTGATTTTTTCTAGTTTCCAGAACCAACATTCAACTTCCAAGTGCACTTTGTTAAGTCTCATAGAATTATGTTTGCATTTGTTTATGTTTTTATTTCATTTCTGCATATCACATTGTGTTTTCAAACATTGCATATTTCATTAGTTTTAAATTCATAATCAGTCAATTTTGTCAATTATTTGCACTTAGATCATTGCATTTAGTCATATTTACATCATACATTCCTTAGTTTGAGTGAACCACCTCAATTTTAGTGTTCTATCTCTCTCCTTTTAGGTGAAAAACCCTAAGAGTGCAAGAGAAGTCCATAGAACACCTCAAAATTGATGGTTCAGTATGTATTTTTCCAATGTGGTGAGTTACTTATTCAAAAGGGAGCTATTTTTGCAAGTGTGGGTAGATTTCTAGCAAGTGCATTGGAAATTTTTTTGCAAGTGCAGAATATCAAGTGCAACCATTTTTGCATCAAGTGCACTAGTTTTTTCAAATGCAATAGATTTCAATTAGTGGAGTTTATGGGACAGAGAGAAAAATCGAGTTTTTACTACCAAGTGTGACCAAGTCTTGGTCAAATGTGCTAGAAACAGTAGCAAAAGCGGCCTCTATTTAAACTTGTCTTCTAGTTTTAGTATTTTGGCAGCAATGTCGATGTTTTTCTTGCAATTTTTGGATGTCTTGATCTGTTTCCATAGGTGGCAAATGATACAACAAATTTTGACTAACTCAAAAAGCATGTACTTGTGTGACATGTATGTCTATGGCTTTAAGTTGTGAAATCATGATACCCAAGCCATAGTTTCCAAGGTTTACTTTCAACCAATGTAGCCTAAAGTTAAAGCCTGAATATTCAAAAACCTTTAAGGAGTGCCAATATAGGGATTCTCTTAAAAGCATACAATAAGTCAAAGGGTTTGTGATTTTTAAAAACATGTTTAAGTGTTTGTTTTGATGTGTTTATTTTTCAATTCAATCACAGAGTTTGATGTTTTCGAAGTACCTAAACAGATTTTGGAAATTTTTCATGAAAGCAATGTACACCCTAGGGATAGACACTTCCTCCTAGATGGGCTTACCTCATGCCCTGAAGGGATGATTTTACATGCAACGAATGGAGAGCTTTTTTACACTCAACCATAATTTGAACTTGGTAAGTAACTTCTCATAAGTAAATTCTAATGCACCACTTCAAAGAATATTTTGGATAAAGGGGTAGCTTCTAAAACATTGGTTCATAGTCATTTTTTTGGGTTATTAGTTTTGAATGTCTACACATGTGGATTTTTTCTCAATTAAGAGGCCTCCCATCCCTTGTGGGTTTTTACGTATCACATAGATATTGAGGGAGACTAACGTCGATATAAAATAGCTGCAACCAGTGGGTGAGAAATTTCCTCCACACCCACAATAATTTTTATAGCGAACTAAAATGAGAGTACCACTTGGGTCACCTTTGAGTTCTCCAACATGGGATGTGTCTCAAAAGGAAGGCCCTCTAAAAGGTACGCTTTGAAAAAAAATGCAACACTCAAGATGATTTTCATCACCCAAGATTGCCAAAAAGTCATGACGGGAGAGGATAGTCACGTAGTTTTCCAAGCACGAAATACACATGTAGTTCATTGCAGTATTATTTTTAAGTTCCTCAAGCGGTGCTATCCACAAAATGTGAATTTAAAGTGTGTACAAGATAGCAGTTGTTCTTTTTAGAAGCACCCAATGGAAGTGTTTTAGATATCAGTCAATACTATAGGAAAGATGCAAAACAAAGAATGATTTGTTCATTTTTAAGCCCAAAATTTGAGTGTTCCTAGATCCTCGTCTTCTTTGGTCAACAAAATGAATTCAAGCATTTTATAGTAAAGGGAAATTGCTTGGTCAACACAAAGAAAATCAAACATTCCAAGTATCAATTTGAAATTTTTAGAGCACCAATTGAATTGTTTGTTTGTGTTGTTCTTTTCATGCAAAAATTTGAAGAATTTTCTAATCTAGAAAGCTTTGAAATGGTTCATTTTTAGAGCACCAAATATTGAAGTGTTCATTTGTGGGGTTATTTTTATGCACCAAATTTGAAGCATTTTCCGATCTAGAAAGCTTTGAAATGGTTCATTTTTAGAGTACCATAAAAAATTGAAGTATTCATTTGTGGGGTTCTTTTTATGCACCAAATTTGAAGCATTTTCTAATCTAAAAAGATTTGAAATGGTTCATTTTTAGAGCACCAAAAACTGAAATGTTCATTTGGGGGTTTCTTTTTATGCACCAAATTAAAAGTTTCTAACTCAAGAAAGCTGTGAAAATTGTGATTTCTTCAACTGTTTGTCTTCCCTGTAACAAATTTGTTAATTGTTTCTCATAACTCTACCAATCTTGTATACACACACATTAGTACCTATCACAAATTCAAACCAAGAACCTGTTAGCATTAAAAATAAAAATTTAACTTGCAATTCTCGAACACGGTTTTAAAAAGGAAAAAGCACAAAAAATAAGCAAAAGTGCCCTCTATCAAAGAGCAAAGACACGGAAAAAAATTAATAGTGCCCTCTGTCAAAAGAAAAAAGCACTGAAAAATGTCAATAGCACAGAAAATAGGGTCAAGTGTGTCAAAAACAGAGTCAAGTGCGCCAATTCCATGAAATCAAGTACAATTTTTTTCTAGAACCTGTGCGTCAAGATTTTTCCAAAGCACCTCCAAGACCTGTAACTTCAAAATTAGCTCACGAAATCATTAGTGTTGAGGACCATGGTCCCACCGAGCATGCCAAAATGTGTGAGGGGGAAGATCTGAGGTGTCTACACAAGATAAATACAATGAAATAGAAGCTAATCTAAATCAAAAATAATAAATCTAGATCTATTCCTTCACTCATAAAATGAAGCTTTCTAAGCTATTGAAAACACATAATGAAATCCTACAATTATCAAAATGAATTCAAAAAAAAAGGAAAGGTTACCATCCCATGTCAGAGTGTATTCACAAGATTTCAGGTTGTTCATATCACTGTGAAGCCTCCCTTGTTGTGTGCGAGAAGCTTTGAAGAATGATGTGTGTGTTAATCAAAGAAATGTATTGAAGTGTTTTCAATATTGGTTGTGATCTCGGCAGTACTTTGTTGTGCAAGATAGGTTGATTCTTCAATCCTTTTTTGTGAGGAAAGAGGTTTGTTATATAGAAATTGTGATTTGAAATGGACAATCAGGATCGTGTAGTAGAATATCTTGATCGAAGGTCGAAAGATGTTGAGAGGGTTTAGATGGGCATAATCTATGCAAATATATTATGTAATTAGTGTGATTGAAGAAATAGATTGAATAATTTGTGGGATTGAGAAATAGATTGATCAGTCAGGAAATAGATTGATCAGTCAAGAAATCGATTGAGCAATCAATGATTCATAATTTTCTCAATCAGGAAAGTGGTTGAGAATGATTAATTAATTAATTCTTTTAGGAGTTGAATGTGCAAATCAAGTTTGACTTTTGCAAACAAAGTTGCATTAGTTTGATTTGATTTTTGATGATGTTTTGAATAGTTTTATTTGATTATTCAAATTTGGAGTGAAAGTGACATAATTAAATTATTATGTTTTAATAATTCAATCGACTTAGGGGAATAAAGTGAATTAGCGACATAATTAAATAATTTGGTGTTATTTAATTAATCAGGAAGAATAAAGTTAGATTAGGACTTTATTAAATAAATGAAATTTATTTAATTGGTCAAAATTGATGAAAAAGTGAATTAATTAGATAATGTCATATTATTCAATTAATAGCAGAAATTAGAGTTTTTGATGCTTTTGATGTGAAATGTAGTGATATTCGATAATAATGATGTCGATGATGCGAGAATTTCATTTAAGGTGTGCGATAAGTATTAGGCCAATTTTACATGTCTACACTTTTATCTTCAAATTACATGTGTGTAATGTGATCTCCCCGTATTGTTCTGCTTGATGTATCTCTCTCTTTGTGACATTCCTCTATTTGTATCTACATTCTTCTATATGTCGTAAACATTTTATCTTTTTTTCTTTGTCTTGTGTTTTCCTTTTGGGGATGATGCAAGGCGTCGAGACATTTAGGTCTCTTCCATGTTGACCCAAAATATTTTCTTTTTTTTCACTCTCTTGGTGTCATTCTTCTTGTTCCATGAGTATTTGGGGAGTGATGATGGTTTTGAGTTCTCTAATAACATTGTAGCAAAGACATATTGACCCTGAATCCATCGATCCCTTATGTGATTTTGGGATTTCATTTTGGGGGCAACCCTTTTTCATGACATAGCTTTATTTGGAAACATATGACTTGGCATAGGGCTTTCCAAATAAGCTCTCATGTCTTCTTTATTGTTAGCATTTATCATTTGCTACTTTAAATTAATTGCTCACAGCATCATGTTTAGCAATTTCTTTAAAGTGGGGGCATACATTGGCATTATTTTTTTTCATTTCAATTACAACTCATGTCTCATTTTGTAGTCTTCTTACTTCATGTGCAATGATTCTTTCTCTTTGTGGTGGAATTGGGTGTGATGTCCCTCAAGAGCGTGATCTCTCTTGGCATATTATATTTCTCTTAGTGGCTTGATGCGACACATTACATCCCCTAAGTTGTGAATCTTCTATTCTTTGATTGGTCCTCTCTTGGAGACATTAGGCACAATGTTCCCTAAGTTAAGACCTTACATGAACTAAGAAAAACTCCTTTGAACGTACCTTTACATTTTTTTGCATTTACAATATTTGTTATATGGCCACCTTGCATAAAGGTAAGTGCAAGAAATTGAGTCCACTTCTAGTGGAAGTGTCATTTTTTAGCTTTAAAATAGGTAGTCATTCATTTTTTAGAATAGGTACCCATTTTAAAGTGGGTACTCATTCCAAAAGGTTTGAAAATAACAATCCATGTTTCTCATTTGGATTTAAGCTTATAAAAGGCATGGTAACCCAACCCTTAACCTTATACCTACAAGTACAAGGTCATGACAATATTGAGAGAAAAAACTGACTATGCCAATATGGTTGATGGGTTTTTTTTCAGAATTATTTTATGAAATTAAAACCCATTTTAGATGAGATTGTGTAGATTCTAAATATGCAATATTTTTTTCCAATTGGATTTTTATTTTTTTTCAATTAATGTTTGATGAAACAAGTCCATAAACATGAATTATCAAGGTTTTTTAGTATTTTAATAACTTTTTATTAAAATAATTTTTTGAGATTTTTTTTAGGAAAGCGTACTTCAAACAATTATTTTCAATTTGAAAAAAAAATTAAAAAATGATAAGTTTAGGTCATCTTATGCATGACATACATGACGATTTTTCAAAACACCAAATATAGCTAATAAAAAATTAACAAAAAAAATATTTAATAAAAAATTACAAAAAAATATCAAAAGCATGCTTAAGTGAGTTCAAAATATTTTCCCAAAAGGATTTAGAAAACTATGATTATTTAGGTCAAAATATGGATTATGTACACATGCATGTTATAGTAAAAAAAAGTGACTTTTAAATAGTGGTTTTTAGAAATGCCTATTGAAAAACAATTTGTATGATTAGTGACTTTTTTTAAGATTCCATCTCTAAGTGCTTCAAACTTTAAGGTCAAATGTGACAAATTTTGAAAATCAAGGAAAACACTTCCACTTTTTGGCCAAAAAGTCGACTCAACTTCTTGCTAGCACCCATAACACACTTTGCTTTCCTGTTGAGCCATCTTGTTTATTCATGAGTATCAAGCATACAAAGTTTTGCTTGCCTCATGGATCCTAATGTTTATGTTGTGTGGATAAATTTATGTGTCTCTCGGGGCTCACCTAGTGGATGGCTTAAGGTTCCACTAGCCCTTGTGAGCATGTTTTTGGTTTGCATAGTGGACATCGTGTTCCACTTGTAAACATTTTTGGACAAATAGCTTAGATCTAATCCACATCGCATTGGAAAAATGGTCGAGGCTTGATCCACCCCTTTTGTTTTTGTTTGTCTTTCTTCTTTTTGTATTTGTAAGTATATGCTTGTACCTTGTTGTTGCTTCATACATCATTCACATGTGTGTTCTCTTGTGCCTATGTTGGTTTTCCATAGGATCTTGATCCTAGGGGTTTTTGCAACCCTCTTGATCATTTTCATCCTATCTCACTAGCATTGGTACATTTGGACCCCTCTTGATGTGAGTTAAAGGTGGAAAATTGTTGTTGCTTATGGTTTAGGGCATAGAACAATCTTCTTCACTCTCATTCAAGGAGACCCTAGAGATCTCAATCCGATGTAGAATGGGGGAAAGTGATCTTGCAATAGGGTTTTCCTAGGGTCTGATTATAAATTAAAGATAGGTTCACTACCAAGCTAGGGCTTGGAAAGACTAATGAAATGCAAAACCTAATGTTTAACCTAGTGCAATGCAAAACTTCACTAAATGAGCTAAAAATGCATGTAAATCAAAATAGAAAGATGGGATATCAAAGGTGTGCACCTAGAAATCTATAGAGGCCTGAATGAAGACTTGAAATGTAGAAAACACTAAATTTAATGTTGACTAGGACTCATATGCCATACTGGGTGATTTAATCCTAGGTTATAGTTTCTGGGAAAGAACAAAATCTGGTAGAGATATGTGTGGAACTCCTAAAAAATGGAAAATCACTGTAACTGGGATTCATATGCCAAAAGTGGTGTATTAGTCTAGTTAGGATTTTCTAGAAATTCAAAGTTTGATTCTGCTCTTCAATGTCTGCTATGTCTTCTCCACTTGATCTCCGGGTTTGAATCTCTGATTTGCAACTTGTAGGTGTATTTTAATGATCTCTAATGCAAGGTGACAACTTTAACAACTTTCTCCAAACTTTCTCTTTAATATGTCTTCAACCTAGATCCACAAATCACACACAAACCCTAGCAATAAAGTGTTGCAAACATGTATGAAGTGGATCCATTGGATGTAGATCTTGACTCTTTCTTGAATGTGATAGATCTTGACTTGAATGCTAGCTTGAATCATGAAACCCTACATCATAATTGTTAGCTCAAAAAAAAACATAATGCATGATAATTTTGACATGATGCTTGATACTTGAATTATGCTCCAAAACACTTGATAATCAGCTCTTGAAGACTCTTGAATTCTCTTGTAAACTCTTGAATTCTTCCTTGATCACAAATTTTCTATAATGCATGAATACTTGAAAGCTTGGGGTGAAAATGAGTGAAATAAACTTGTATTTATACTTGTTTATGCCAAATTTCCTGAAATTACAACACTATAAGCCGACATCAAATCTAGGAGAATAAAATCTCGCAAATAATTTGAACTAAATTTGATTTTGGACCACAAAGGACTCATACACTAGAAGTGGTGTATGATTCCCATTAGGCATTAATTATGGGACACATTTTCAAAATTTCTTAGATTCATGTGAAATCAAGATCAGGGCCCCGAAACCTAGGTGGGACCCATATGCCCAAGGTGGCGTATGAGTCCCATATCACTAAATCTAGGCCACAAAACCTGAAAAGACATGAATTATGATCGTATGTTGGTTTATGTTGGGATTATCTCCAAAAAAAGCATTAACTAAGGTGTGTGGATGCAAAATATGGCCAAATAAGGCATAAAGAAGCCCAATTAATAATGAAAACCCTAGATAAGTGTGAAAGTGTGGTACAACACTTTACAACACCCTAAATAAGGTACAATTATGTCCTTTTAGTTCACAAGGGCCCAAGACCTAATGTGAGTGTGTTAAACACATTACAACACTAAGTCAAGACATTATCAATCTCAATTTTATAAGGAGGGCCCAAACAAGTGTGAAAATGTCACGGACAACATTTTTTGACAGTACATGTAGCCCCCACTTTAGTGAGAGGAGGAACTTGCTTCAAACTCACACTAAAGTAGATGATATCACATCAATAGGGGTTCAATTGTATCGATGTTATTGTGATAGGACAACACCAACCAAGAGGGTTGTGCAAGCCCCTAGGATCAATATCCTATAGCAAACTAACATAGGCACAAGAGAACACACATGAAAAATTACATAAGGAGAAACAACAAGACAGAAGCATGGACTACCAAAGACAAGGAGAGAATAAAAAGTAAATGAAAGGGTGGATCAAGCTTCGACCATTTGTCCATCACGATGTGGATCAAATATAGGTCGTTTGTCCAAAAAATGCATGCTCACTCTAAGGCAACAAAGGTTATCTATTCGGTGAGTATCCAAAGAGGTGAGACGCATACACACATGACCTGTATGCACTCACACACACGCACAAGTGGATATGGGAAATTCATGCCTAAGTTTGGCTTCCCATCCAACAAGACCAAAGCTATACCTTCTGATAACTTTGATAAGGCACCACACAACAATGAACTTTGAGCTTCATGAGGCAAGCAAAACTTTGTTTATTTACTTGATGGCTCCATAGGCATACAAAGTGTATTATGCAAGGTGGCCATATAATTGAAATTTTGTAAATGAAAAATAGGGAACGTTCAAAGGAGTCTTGATTAATTCAAGTAAGGTCTTAATTTAGGGAACATTGTGCCTAATGTCTCCAAGAGAGGATCAATCAAATAATAGAAGGTTCGCAACTTAGGGGATGCAATGTGTCACATCAATTCACTAAGAGGAATATAATATGCTAAGAGAGATCATGATCTTGAAGGACATCACACCCAATATCACCATAGAGTGAAAGATGTATCACATGAAGTAAGAAGACTATGCCATGAAACATGAAAAAATGCAAAAAGAATAATGCCAATGTATGCCCCCACTTTTAAGAAATTGCTAAACACCATATTGTGAGCAATTACTTTAAAGTAGCAAATGATAAATGCTAACAAGAAGACATGAGAGCTAACTTGGAAAGCCCTATGCCAAGTCATATGTTTCCAAATAAAGCTGCATCATGGAAAATGAAAATTAAAAGGGGTTTCCCCCAAAATGAAACTCCAAACACATGAGGGATCTATGGATTTGGGGTCAGTATGTTCTTGCTACAATTTTTTTAAGGGAGCTCGAAACTGTCATCATTCCCCAAATACTCATAGAACTAAAAGAATGACACAAAGAGAGTGAAAACAAACAAAAATCCTTTCAGGTCAACATGTAAGAGACATGAATGTCTTGACGCCTTGTGTCATCCCTAAAAGAAAAACACAAGACAAGAAAAAATATAAAGAAAAATATTTTGGGTCAACATGGAAGAGACCTAAAGGTCTCAACGCCTTGTGTCATCCCCATAAGGAAAACACAAGAAAAATCTAAAAGACAAAGATAAAAAAATTGCAATATAGAGAAGAATCTAGGTACAAATAGAGGAATGTCACAAAGAGAGAGATACATCAAACAGAACATCATGAGGGATCACATTATGCACATGCAATCATACAAAAGAAAAAGAAATGATGCAAAAGACTAATAAGGCACATGTGATTCAACCTATTAGTAGGTCATCCACATCCCAATCATGTTCATCGTATACAGAAGGCAGACAACTAGCCAAAGGGAACATGAAAAATGTACTACTATGACAAGGCTATCCAATTCTTGCCCCCACTTAATGCAAGACAAGAATGAGCCAAGGTGGGTGAAGAGAAAGAGCTCCTTGCATTTTGAGATGATTTGAAATAATTGTATTACATGTAATAGTGAGAATAGGAATACCCTACAACTATTACATGGCAAGGAGTGGAAGGGTCCCGCTTTAAGGGACTATTTCTATGATATCTAACTTTTTAAATATTTTCTTTAAGGCTCAACACTCATCAGTACTATGTCCAAGAATTCTATCGTATCGGCAATGTGATGTGTTTGTATTTTTAGGATTTGGTTTTTGATCTTCTCTTATGGGAGGTAATGTAATCATTCCTTGGTGTAAAATTATCTACATATTCCTTTCAATATCAATTTGTGGGTAAGGGAATTGTAGTTTCTTTAGTTTGTAAGGTCTTTTCTGCTTGCTAGATTTACCAAATTCTCTAATTGAATGTGGAATATTTTAACCTAAGACAATCCTATCATTCTTATCATCATTAGGAGGCATGGCTTGTTCTTTAGGAAGAAGGACATTCATATCAGGAGGAGGGTCTTGATATCCTAACCCTTTAGTATCTTCAGTTGGTATTTTCTCTAAGAGTGAATGAATTTCATGTTCACTTGTTGTATCACATCCTTGTTTGCTTAAGATCATGAATCTTTTTCCATATGTCTCTTCTATATTGATGGGGGTTTTGGTTACTTTGTTAACATAGAATGGTTGAATATTTTCTTGCTTAGAGGGACTGGGTTCACCTATTGTAGGGAACTTCGGTTTTGTTTGCATAGAAGTTTCAAGATGTAGGTAACCAAACATCTCAAGTGGTGGTATTATAGGTGGTGTTGGTTGTTTCATGGATGGGTAGAAGGATGCATTATTTTCAAGGTTATTAAGGAAACCATTTACGAATTTATTCATGTTGTTTTCATCTTCTCCAATGATGGAAACATCATGAGGAGGACATGCATTAGGAGTTGAGTGAGCATGAGTAAGTTCAATTTCATGATGGTCATTTCCAAAAAGCACAACTTGACATATCCACTAATGATTTCAAAGACATCCAAAGCTTACCAAAGCACATATCCATGATGAAATGTAATGCAAATTTCAGATTCTAGACAAGGTATTGATATCGGGAGGAGGGTCTTGATATCCTAACCCTTTAGTATCTTTAGTTGGTATTTTCTCTAAGAGTTGATGAATTTCATGTTCACTTGTTGTATCACATCCCTTTTTTCTTAAGCTTGTGAATCCTTTTCCATATGTCTCTTCTAGATTGATGGGGGTGTTGGTTACTTTGTTAACATAGAATGGTTGAATGTTTGCTTGCTTAGAGGAACTAGGTTCACCTATTGTAGGGAACTTAGGTTCGGTTTGCATAGCAGTTTCAGGATGTAGGTAACCAAACATCTCAAGTGGTGGTATTATAGGTGGTGTTGGTTATTTTATGGATGGGTAGAAGGATGCATTGTTTTCAAGGTTATTAAGGAAATTGTTTAGGAATTTATTCATGTTGTCATCATCTTCCCCAATAATTTCAACATCATGAGGAGGACATGCATTAGGAGTTGAATGAACATGAGTAAGTTCAATGTCATTAGGGTCATTTCCAAAAGCACAACTTGACACATCCACTAATGATTTCAAAGACATACAAATATTACCAAAGAACATATTCATGATGAAATGTAATGCAAATTTAAAATTCTAGACAAGGTATTGATATCAGGAGGAGGGTCTTGATATCCTAACCCTTTAGTATCTTAAGGTTACACAAAGTAACCAACGCCCACTAATGATTTCAAAGACATCCAAAGCTTACCAAGACCCTCCTAATGCATATCAAGATAGTTGGTTACTTTGTTAACCTAGGTTACTCCTAATTCATTTCCTACTCATGATGTGTTGGTTACTTTGCTAACATAGAATGGTTGAAAATGATACAAATATTTTTGTCACCTCTTGCATCTCTAGGGTTTTGAACCTAAAAGGAGAGACAAAGATTAACTCTTCATTCAAGAAATAACCCTTGATATTTCAATGCAAAGTAGACTAAAATTTGTCAAAGGGGATTGTCCTAAAGTTGAAAACAGATAAGAGAGATTCACTACTAATGCAAAACTTGGAAAATGCAAGATGTTTGAAAACACAATGTGAAATGAAAACATATGCTAAATGACCTAGAAAATAACTTATAAATGAAAATAAAGCAAAACAGAAAGTGTGCACCTGGAAATATGTTGAAGATTAGAAATATCTCTAAAATTCTAAAATTGCTAATTTTTAGGCCTGGTGGGACTCATTCGCCATTTTGGGAAAATCAGTCCCAGTTCTGGAAAACTGTCCAACTCAAGTTTTAGCCAAAATGGTATCTGAATCCGCGAAGATCTCTGAAAACACCTACAGTGGGACTCATTCACCACTACTGGGGGATGAGTCCCATTTTGTTGAAAAGTGTCCCAAGGGCAGAATCTCGAACAGAAACTTTGCAAGCCTCTGAAGATGGATGAAATAAACACTTTCCCACTAACTTCATACAAATTCGATGGATATTTTTCCCTAGATCTGAGTTTTTGTGGGTCTTGACAAATTTTCATGACAAATTTGACAACATTTGTAACTTTATTATTTTGGCATGTTTCTTCAATCTACAAACCTGTAATAACACATTAAAGAGGGGAAAACTTGTTGATTGTTAGAGGATAGGGGTTTGCCTTGGTCAAACCCCTTTTAGGTATTTAAACCAAAATGATGAAATAATATAATGAAGCATGAATATGAAGCAGTTTAATTAGAAACTTTCCAAGATGATGGATCTTGAATTGCTGCAACTATGGATGAAGAATCTACCCTTGAATGCCTCAGAATTGATCTTGATTGTTATCTTGACGACCTTGTGAAGACTTAAAATGCTAAACCCTAGCTTGCTTGACTTGAGATGGATAATGGATGAATGAAATAATGATTAAAAGTTTGCTTATATAGGAAATCCATTCAAATTCTCGTTGATTTGATCCCTAAGGCTAACATTGAAGAAAATTAAACTTAAAACCTATTTTTTCCTGCTCAAACCCCGAAAATAGCTCAAATGGGACTCATTCACCATCTTAGGTGAATGGGTCCCACTTTGAGGGGACTCATTCACCCAAAATGGAAAATGGGTCCCATAGGGGTTCTTTTGCTAGTTGGGATGTCAGGGAGTGAATAATTTTAGTTTTTATGTTGATTTTATTGGGTCGTTGATCAAAATAAGCCTCAAGATGCACAATATGGGGTTATAGGAGCCTATTAATGATGATATAAAGGGTAATTAGGGCTAGGGACACAAATTTCAATGTGAAAAAGTGATTAAATACACTCTACAACATTAAAATGAGGTCCACATAGCCTATAAAGGCACAAGATCCAATGTGAATGTGTAAAACACATTACAACACTAGATTAAAATCAAGTTTAATTTACAAGCCTTCTAGATTAATGTCACAATGCAATTAGATGCATTTTATAGCATTGAATTAAGGGGAAAATAGGTTCATTAGACATAAATGCTTAATAAAAGTCTAGAAAAGTGTGAAAGTCATTTACAACACTTCACAACACCTTTACAAGACATTGATAAATGCATTTTATTCAATTTGCAAGGGCCCAAGACCTAATGTGGATGTGTAAAACACCTCACAACACTAGACCAAGGTGACATTAAGTCCAATTTATCATTAATTATTCCCATATCAAGCAAGAGATACTTTTTTCTACGCTACAATGAAACAGAGATTTTTGTTACCTCTTGCACCTCTAGGGTTTTGCACCTAAAAGGAAAGAGACAAAGATCAACACTTCATTCAAGAAAAAACCCTTGAAATTTTTATGCAAAGGAGAATGAAATCTGACAAAGGGAAGGTTCCAGGGACAGAAAATAGAAAAGAAGGGTTCACCACAAACTGTAAACTTGGAAAACATGAAATGTTGGAAAACACGATGTGAAATGCAAACATATGCTAAATGACCTAGAAAATGACTTAGAAATGCAAATAAAGCAAAACAGAAAGCTATGAAACAGAAAGTGTACACCTAGGAATATGTTGAAGACTGGAAATATCTCTAAAATTTTGAAATTGCTGCTTTTTAGGCTTGGTGGGACTCGCCATTCTAGGTGAATCAATCCTAGTTTTGGAGAACTATCCCAAAACAAGTTTTAGCCAAAAGGGTATCCGAATCTACGAAGATCTTCAAAAAAACCTACAGTGGGACTCATTCACCACTATTGGGGGATGAGTCCTATTTTGTTGAAAAGTGTCCCAAGGGAAGAATCTCGAAATGAAACTTTGCAAGCTTCTGAAGATGGATGAAATAAACACTTTCCTACCAATTTCATGTAGATTGGATAGATATTTTTCCCTAGATCTAAGTTTATGTGGGTCTTGACAACTTTTCATGACAACTTTGACAACATTTACAACTTTATTATTTCGGCATTTTTCTTCAGTCTACAAACGTGCAATCACACATTAAAGAGGGGAAAACTTGTTGATTATTAGAGGATAGGGGTTTGCCTTTGTCAAACCCCTTTTAGTTATTTAAACCAAAATGATGAAATAAGATAATGAAGCATAAATATGAAGCAATGTAATTAGAAACTTGCCATGATGATGGATCTTGAATTATTTCAACAATGGATGAAGAATCTTCCCTTGAATGCCTTAGAATTCATCTTGTGAAGTCTTGAAATGCTTAACCATAGCTTGCTTGACTTGATAATATGAATGCATTATTAAATAATGATTTGGGAGCTCATTTATATAGGAAAGCCATTCACATGCCCATTAATTTGATCCCCAAGGCTGACATTGAAGAAAATTAAACTTAAAACCTATTTTTTTCCCACTCAAACCCCGAAAATAGCTCAAATGGGACTCATTCACCATCCTGGGTGAATGGGTCCCACTTGGATGGGACTCATTCACCCAAAGTGGTGAATGGGTCCTACAGGGGCTCTTTTGCTACCTGGGATTTCAGGGAGTGAAGAAATCAGGTTTATATGTTGATCTAGTCAGGTTTTTTATCAAAATAAGCCTCAAGATGCACAATTTGGGGTCATAGGGGCCTATTAATGATGATATAAAGGGTGATTAGGGCTAAGGAAAAAAATTCCAATGTGAAAGTGTGATTAAATACACTCTACAACATTAAAATGAGGTCCACATAGCCTAGAAAGGCACAACATCCAATGTGAATGTGTATAACACATTACAACACTAGATTAAAATTAGGTTTAATTTACAAGCCTTCTAGATTAATGTGAAAATATAATTAAATACATTTTACAATATTGAATTAAGGGGAAAATAGGTTCATTAGACTTAAATACTTAATAAAAGTATACAAAAGTGTGAAAGTTATTTACAACACCTTACAACACCTTTACAAGACATGCATTTTATTCAGTTTGCAAGGGCCCAAGACCTAATGTGGATGTGTAAAACACCTCACAACACTAGACCAAGGTGATATTAAGTCCAGTTTATCATTAATTATTCCCATATCAAGCAAGGAAAAGGTGTAATTTTTTCTTAGCTACATTTAGCCCCCACTTTACTAAGAGGATGAACTTGCTTCAAACTCACACTAAAGTAGACATTCAAGAGGGGTCCAATCATACCAATGTGGATGACAAAGGATGAAAAAGATCAAAGGAGGTTTCGCAAGTCCCCAGGATCCAAGATCCTATGTCAAACCTACATAGGCACAAAGGGACACACACAAGGTGAATGACTTGCAACAAATCAAGATATGCAATCATACAATGGAAATAACTTAGAAGGAAGAGAAGTATGAATGAGTAGAAATAAAAAGGTGGATCAAGCTTCGACCATTTTTCTAGCACGATGTGGATCCGATCTTAGTTTTTTGTCCAAAAATGTATACTCACTCTGAGGCAACGGAACTCCTGACTGTCTGTCAAGTGAGAAGTTCAAAAAGGTGAGAAACATACACTCATGGATGGTATGCACTCACACACATGCAAGTGGCTATGGGGAAATTCATGCCTCAAATCAGGCTTCCCACTCAAACCATACCAAAGTTATACCTCCTGATAACTTTAATAATGCGCCACACAAAAATGATTTTTCGAGCTCCATAAGGCAAGCAAAGCTTTGTATGCTTGAAACTCATAGACATTGTAAATGCAAGATAGTATAAGGAATGTTCAAAAGGATTTTTCTTAGTTCATACAAGGTCTCATCTTAGGGAGCATTGTGGTTAATGTCTCCAAGAGAGGATAAGTGCAAATGGTCTCATCTTGTTTCCAAGAGAGGACAAGTGCAAGGTCCCATCCTGAGCAACATTGTACCTAATGTTTCCAAGAGAGGAAATTATAAGGAAAAGAAAATTGCACAATGAAATATGAGTTTCGATGTATGCCCCCAATTAAAGTGGTTGCTAACACCATTATTGTGAGCAAGTGCTTTAAAGTAGAAGAAGACACAAGAGCTTAGTCAGAAAGCCCTATGTCAAGTCATATGTTTCTGATAAGCTACATCATGATAAATGTAGTATGTCACATGCGAGCCAACTTAAGGCATTCCATCCACATCCCAAGCTTGCTTTTATATGTTCATGAAAGGTGATCAACTAGCTGAAAGAAGCAACGACAAGTGACACACGAGGACAAGGCTAACTAACCCCTTGCTACCACTTAGTGCAGGACAAGGATGAGCCAAAATGATTGATGAGATGTGTGGTAGAGTGAAAATCAGTATCAATTAGAGGAATTAGGTTCCCCCACACAAGGGAGAGCACCAAACTCCTTAAGATGTTGGATTTTACTACTCAAAGCCTTACATTCATTACTAGAATGACCGTGAACTCTGTGATATGCACAAAATGAATGTTTGTAGTAGAATTTCTTTCATGTTCTTGGAGGAAGGGATATCAGGTGATCTTGGAGGAGTCTCAACAAGATACCCTCTTGATCAACAATAGAAAATTTTCCTTTATCTTGTGACAAATATATCTCTTTCTTAGTACAAGATGTCATACCTATGCAAGGCTCTTTAGATTGTGAGATTTTGTTCTCTCCTTTGTAGGAGGGTGTAAAATCTAACTAACTCAAATCATTAGTGTTTTGCGAGATGACATTGCCATTAAGCGAAGATTCCTTTGTTTGTTTCATTTCAAGCAAAGGATAACAGCCAAGACTAGTAGTGTCTATCAGTTGAGGATGGACTACAGTTAAGGTTGGCTTAGAGGAATCATGTGTGATGGTGTTGATATTGATTGAAGGCTTGTTTATTTCTATCAAAGGACAATAACCAAGACCATGAGTTGTTTCTTGCGTGTTAGGATCTATAGGGTTGTGGATACCTTGTTCTCTAGAACCACATCATTTTCAACTATAGCCAAGTTGTTTCATAAGTTCATAACCTTTTCCATAGATATTTTTCATTGCTTTTGGATATGGTGGTTGTTCATAATTAGCTTCATCAAAGGTTGTTGTGTAATTTTTTGTTTTTTGTTCTAAAGTGGTTGAGGTGGATGCTTTCGAAGGGTTTTCTAAGTTTTGTGTTGACATTACTGCTTGTTTGTGTCCCTTATTTGAATTTTTTTTATGATCTTGTACTCGCCCATGAATGTATGTTCAAAATCTAAGGAACCCCAATCATCTTCTAATAGCTTCGTGACTTGTTCAATATGTTGTTTTGTGGCTTTTTTTTGGACGGGTTCCGCTTGTGTAGTTGGTGTTGATGTTTTCAATGGGTTTTCCTTGCTTTTCTCAATGTTTAAACAATTTTCAAGGTTAGGGTAAGCTTTGATTGTGTACACTTTGTTGTTGTAGACATACTTCATTACATGATGAAGAGTAGAAGGCATCCCATTCATTGCATGAATCCACGGTCTACCTAAAAGGAGGTTATATGAAAGATCATTAGGAATAACATGGATCGGTGTTTCCAATGTGGTCTTTCCAATTATAATAGGCAAAGTAATCACACCAAGCAGTTATTTTCCTATATTGTCAAATCCCTTGATAAATAAAGAATCGGGTTGAATGTTTGATTTATCCACTCTAAGCCTATCCAAAAAATTTACACTACACACATTAAGAGCGTAGCCATTGTCAACAAGGGTTCACTTTATCCCTATTCTTTTATATTGAGATATTATTATGAAAGCTTCATTTTGTTTTTGCACTTCCAAATGAGGGAGCTCACTTTGGTGGAAAACAATGTCAGCATTTATTCCTTGAATGAGGGCCACTGTGTTATTTTTTGTGCATTGGAAGGGATAGGAACTTGTTGCAAAGCACTTTGAATCATGTTGTGATAATGAGGGGAGGCTTGAATAAGGTCCCATAATGATATGTTAGCAGGAGTGCTTTTAAGTTGTTTAAAAAGATCATACTCCTTTCCACCTTGTGCAGCCAAACAAGGAGCACCAGGCAATATGGGATTAGGAAAAGGTAAGGGTGTCGGGGTTGGTTGTTGTGGTTGTAGATTGTTTCTAGTGTTGCATGTATGAACAAAGGTATTATGACTCGACTATTATGACACATTATTCTTAGATGGGTAGAGGATAAATTTGGTTGTTTTGAGTTTGAGGTTTGTGTGATGGTGGGTAAAGGATGAGTTGAGGTTGAATAATATTAACATCCCTTAGTGAGTGAGAGTCTAATGTTTCCTCTTCATCTTCTTCTAAGGATACTATATCATTATTTCCAATGTTATCCTTGTCTTGCATCATGCTATCCTCCCTAGGAGGATGGTTTTTAGGAGGACTACAAACCAAATGTTCTTGACAATCAAAGGTTGGTTCTTCTAAAATAACTTCATTGCAAGTAGGGGAATGATCAATAGTTGAATTGTCTTGCTTAATAAGGGTTTTTCTAGGTGAAGGGGGACAACTAAGATTCTCATGACGTCCATTGATTGTGTTTTCTAACATCAAAGTATCTTCTTCACAACTATGAGAGATACTAGGAGAAGGACAAATGTTATTGTCATGATTACCTATGGTTATGTTGTCTTGTTCATTAATGTCTTGTCCACTAAGAGAGGTAAGAGGAGAGAAACAACTAGGATTATCAAAACTCTCATTGATTGGTTCTTCTACCAAAATATCTTCATCACCAATAGGAGAGATATTAGGAGAAGAATAAATATGATCGTTAGGAATGCCCAAGGTTGTATTCTCTTTCACTAAAACACTCTCATAAGGAGGGGATAGGAATTTTTTCTTAGCGTGTCTAGATATGTAAGACCTAAACATTGTTTGAACAAAAATGAAAAGCACTTGTAACCATTTCATGCAGTGTTTCAGTAATGTAAGCAATGTATGTCCAAAGATGCAAAACATTTTTATCCAATAAATGCAAAGCTTTAAGAATGCAAACAATGTATATCCAAGAATGAAAAGCATTTTTATCAAACTTATGCAATTTTTTATGAATAGAAACATTGTGTATGAAAAAGTGAAATGTAATTTTATCCATGTTATGCAAAATTTCAGAAATGTGAGCATTTTCAAATCTAATGATTCTTGTAATTGAAATGATTTGAAAAATGACTACCCTAAATTGATGTTTTTAACTGAGATGCATAAAATAAATTTTCCTGAAAATTTCTAGACTTATAGTATATGTTATTAGGAGGCTTGGGAAACACAAAAATGAGGTTTTTGACACTGTAATAGATAGTTAAAAATTTGGACTAGGACTGATTAGCCCAGAATGGTGAATAAGTCCCAATAAGGGTTTTTTTCAAAATTTTCAAAAAAATTTAATTGGTTTTTATGCTTTTTATGTTGTATGACCTGAAGATTAAATGAAAATACAGATTTTATATAATTTTCAATGATTTGAGATGCAAAAAATGCAAATTATATGTACTTGCATTAATGCAAAAAATTGTAACCCTAGAATGCAAATTGAAATGCAATGTTAATGTAAGCAAATTCTAGGATGATGATGGACTCCAAATTAGAAAAGAAGGTATTCAAAATGCAAGTTTTTTTTATTCAAGGGTAAACGCTTTTGACCGGAGCTATGAACCAGATACAACCATTCAACAATACCACCCCAACGGGGTTTGAACCTTGGTGGCAAGAACAACAATGCCACCTATAAACCATCACACCATGCCAATACCGGCTATTCAAAATGCAAGTTCACCAAAATGAAACGAATATTTTTGTCACCTCTTGCATCTCTAGGGTTTTGCACCTAAAATGAGAGAGACAAATATCAACACTTCATTAAAGAACAAACCCTTGAGATTTCAATGCAAAGGAGATTGAAATCTATCAAAGCGGATTGTCCTAAAGGCTGAAAATAGATAAGAGGGATTCACTACTAATGCAAAACTTGGAAAATGCAAGATGTTGGAAAACATAATGTGAAATGCAAACATATGCTAAATGACCTAGAAAATGACTTAGAAATGCAAATAAAGCAAAATAGAAAGCTATGAAATAGAAAGTGTGCACCTAGGAATATGTTGAAGACTGGAAATATCTCTGAAATTCTGAATTTTTTTGCTTTTTAGACCTGGTGGGACTCATTCGCCATTCTAGGTGAATCAGTCCGAGTTCTGGAAAACTGACCCAAAACAAGTTTTAGCCAAAAGGGTATCTCAATCCGCGAAGATCTTTGAAAAACACCTACAGTGGGACTCATTCGCCACTACTGGGGGATGAGCCCCGTTTTGTTGAAAAGTGTCCCACAGGTAGAATCTTGAACTAAAACTTTGCAAGCCTCTAAAGATGGATGAAATAAACACTTTCCCACTGATTTCATGCAGATTGGATTGATATTTTGCCATAGATCTGAGTTTTCATGGGTCTTGACAACTTTCAAAACATTTGCAACTTTATTATTTTGTCATTTTTCTTCAATGTACAAACCTGCAATCACACATTAAAGAGGGGAAAACTTATTGATTATTAGAGGATAGGGTTTTTCCTTCATCAAACCCCTTTTAGGTATTTAAACCAAAATTATGAAATAAGATAATGAAGCATGAATATGAAGCAATGTAATTAGAAACTTGTCGTGATGATAGATCTTGAATTGTTGCAACAATGGATGAAGACGCAGCCCTTGAATGCCTTCGAATTGATCTTGTGAAGTCTTGAAATGCTTAACCCTAGCTTGATTGACTTGATAATATGAATGCATTATTAAATAATGATTTGGGAGCTCATATATATAGGCAAGCCATTCAAATGTCTATTAATTTGATCCCCAAGGCCAACATTGAAAAAAAATATAAACTTAAAACCTAATTTTTCCCACTCAAACCCTGAAAATAGCTCAAATGGGACTCATTCGCCCAAAGTGTTGAATGGGTCCCACAAGGGCTCTTTTTCCAACTGGGATGTCGGGGAGTGAAGAAATCAGGTTTATATGTTGGTCTAGTCGGTTTTTTTATCAAAATAAGCCTCGGGATGCATAATATGGGGTCATAGAGGCCTATTAATGATGATATAAAGGGTCATTAGGGATAAGGACACAAAGTTCAATGTGAAAGTGTGATTAAATACACTCTACAACATTAAAATGAGGTCCACATAGCCTAGAAAGGCACAACATCCAATGTGAATGTGTAAAACACATTACAACACTAGATTAAAATTAGGTTTAATTTACAATCCTTCTAGATTAATGTGAAAATATAATTAAATACATTTTACATTATTGAATTAAGGGAAAAATAGGTCCATTAGACTTAATTACTTAATAAAAGTCTAGAAAAGTGTGAAAGTTATTTACAACACTTTACAACACCTATACAAGAAATGCATTTTATTCAGTTTGCAAGGGCCCAAGACCTAATGTGGATGTGTAAAACACCTCACAACACTAGACCAAGGTGATATTAAGTCAAATTTACCATTAATTATTCCCATATCAAGCAAGGAAAAGGCATACTTTTTTCTATGCTACAGTTAACATAGAATGGTTGAATGTTTTCTTTCTTAGAGGAACTAGGTTCGCCTATTGTAGGGAACTTAGGTTCGGTTTGTGTAGTAGTTTTAGGATGTAGGTAACCAAACATCTCAAGTGGTGGTATTATAGGTGGTGTTGGTTGTTTCATGGATTGTTAGAAGGATGCATTGTTTTCAAGGTTATTAAGGAAATCGTTTAGGAATTTATTCATGTTGTCATCATCCTCTCCATTGATGTCAACATCATGAGGAGGACATGCATTAGGATTTGAGTGAGCATGAGTAAGTTCAATTTCATTAGGGTCATTTTTAAAAGCACAACTTGACACATCCACTAATGATTTCAAAGACATCCAAAGCTTACCAAAGCACGTATCCATGATGAAATGTAATGCAAATTTTAGATTCTAAACAAGGTAATTACACTATACAACCATCTGAAATAGAATGTTCTAGATGAAATTTTGAATTTAAGAAATGCACAAGATGAACCAATTTAAACTAGATGCAATGAATTGAATGAAACATAAATTTATCAACAGCAAACAGAAGGTTAGAAACAAAGTTTTGAATTTTGGAAAATGCAGTTTAAAATCTCCACCGAGACTAAATCGCCCAGAGGGGCGTATGAGTCCCAGTGAGGGTTTTTTTCACACATTTCAAAAAAATTTAGGTCATTTTCATGCTTTTTGGTTTGGATGATCTATAGACTAATTGCAAATGTATATTTTAGATGATTTTCAATGATGCAAGATGCAAAAATGTAACCTATATGCACTTTCACTAATGCAAGAATTAGAAACCCTAGAATGCCAATTAACTAATACAAAATTCAATGCAATGTTCATGCAAGCTAGAACTAGGATGAATATGCACTCAAAATCAGAATTAAGATGTTCTAAATGCAAGTTCACCAAAATGAAAGGGTGTAAAATTTCTGTTGCTTATGGTTTAGGACATAGAACAACAATCTTCTTCACTCTCATTCAAGGAAACCCTAGAGATATCAATCCGATGTAGAACAGGGGAAAGAGATATTGCAATAGGGTTGTCCTAGGGTTTGATTATAAAATAAAGAGGGGTTCACCACCAAGCTAGGGCTTGGAAAGACTAATGAAATTCAAAACCTAATATTTAACCTAGTGCAATGCAAAACTTCACTAAATGGCCTAAAAATGCATGTAAATTAGAATAGAAAGATGGGAGATCAAAGTTGTGCACCTAGAAATCTATAGAGGTGTTAATGAAGACTTGCAATGCTGAGAACACTAAATTTAATGTTGATTGGGACTCATACGCCAAATTGGGCGATTTAGTCCCAGGTTAGGGTTTCTGGGCAGGAACAGAAATTTGGCAGAGATGTGTTTGGAACTCCTAAAATCTAGAAAATCACTATACTAGGACTCATATGCTAGAAGTGGCATATTAGTCCAATTAGGATTTTCTAGAAATTCAAAGTTTGATTCTGTTAGATTCAATGTCTTGTTTGTCTTCTCCACTTGATCTTTGGGTCTGAATCTCTTATTTGCAACTTGTAGGTTTCTTTTAATGATCTCCAATGCAAGGTGACAACTTTGACAACTTTGAACACTTTGAAAAATTTCTCCAAACTTTCTCTTTAATATGTATTCAACCTAGATCTACAAATCACACACAAACCCTAGCAATAAAGTGGTACAAACATGTATGAAGTGGCTCCAATGGATGTAGATCTTGACTCTTGCTTGAATGTGATAGATCTTGACTTGAATGCTAGCTTGAATCATGAAACCCTACATCACAATTGTTAGCTCAAAAACAAACATGATGCATGATGACTTTGACATGATGCTTGATACTTGAATTATGCTCCGAAACACTTGATAATCAACTCTTGAAGACTCGTGAATGCTCTTGTAAAATCTTGAATTCTTACTTGATCACAACTTTGTTATAATGCATGAATACTTGAAAGCTTGGGGTGAAATATGATTGAAAGAAACTTGTATTTGTATTTTTTTTATGCCAAATTTTCTGAAATTACAACACTACAAGATGACATCAGATCTAGGAGAATAAAATCCCTCCAAGAATTTGAACTAAATTTTATTTTGGACCACACGGGACTCATAAGCCAAAAGTGGTGTATGAGTACCATTAGGCATTAATTATAGGACACATTTTCAAAATTGCTTAGATTCATGTGAAATCAGGATCAGGACCCCAAAACCTAGGTGGGACCCATATGCCCAAGGTGGCGTATGAGTCCCAGATCACTAAATCTGGGCCACACAACCTAAAAAGACATGAATCATGATTGGATGTTGGTTTATGTTGAGATTATCTCTAGAAAAATGCATTAATTAAGGTGTGTGGATGCAAAATAGGGCCAAATAAGGCATAAAGAATCCCAATTAATAATGAATACCCTAGATAAGTGTGAAAGTGTGGTACAACACTTTACAACACCCTAAATACGGTACAATTAGGTCATTTTAGTTCACAAGGGCCTAAGACCTAATGTGAGTGTTTTAAACACATTACAACACTAATTCAAGGCATTATAAAGCTTAATTTTATGAGGACCCAAACAAGTGTGAAAATGTCATAGATGACATTTTTTGACACTACAGTGAGTTTGTCTACTTTAGTGTGAGTTTGAAGCAAATTTCTCCTCTCACTAAAGTGGGGTTTTAAATGTAGTGTAGAAAATGTATCCCTTTACATTTTCACACTTGTTTAGGTCCTCCCTGCTAAAATTAGGCTTCTTTATGCCTTATTTGGTCCTATTTTGCATCCACAAGCCTTATTTAATGCATTTTTTTGAGGATAATTCTAATACATAACTAATGACCAATCATAATTTAATTATTTTGGGTTGTGTTTCCCAGATTTAGTGATCTAGGACTCATACGCCACCTTGGGCGTATGGGTCCCGCCTAAGTTTCAGGGCCTAATCCTGAATTTGGCATAGAACTTACATTTCTTGAAATTTGTGTCCCAAGCCTGGGCTACTGGGACTCACACGCCCCAACTTGTGTATGAGCCCCGCTTTAGCTTGGACGTATTTTGAATTCAATTCTTGGTGGGATTTTATTCTCCTAGATCTAATGTTGACTTTTAGTGTTGTAATTTCGAGAAATTTGGCATAAAGAAGTATAAATACAAGCTTACTTCACATAATTTCTCCTAAGCAATTCTAACAAGATCTAGAAAATTTTATGAGCAAGTATCCTAGTAAGCTTATGAGATCAAGAGAATTCAAGAGCATTCAAGAGCTGATTATCAAGCATTTTGGAGCTATATTCAAGATTCAAGCATCATGTCAAAGTCATCATGCATCATGTGTGTTTTTGAGCTAACATTTGTGATGTAGGCTTTCATGATTCAAGCAAGAATTCAAGTCAAGATTCATAACATCCCATCAAGATTCAAGATCTAGTTCATGCCAGGCATTTCATACAATATTTCAACCTTTGTTACAAGGGTTTGATGAGTTGCAACATAGCATAAGTGTTCATTCATCATTCCTTCATTACATTTCATTTCATTTCAAGGTATGATTACCAAAATGGGGTTTGACCAAGGCATACCCCTATCCACTAAAAAATCAACATTTTTCTCTCCTCTACATGTGTGATTGTAGATCTAGGTGTTTTGGAGATTAAAGATCCTTTGAAGACAAAGTTGTCAAAGTTGTCAATAAGTTTTCATCTTCACGAAAAGTCGCCTACGGGCCAAAATTCAAAGTTTTAGACACGGAGACCGGGTAGGAGAGAAGCTACAAAAGATCACTAGAGGATACCAAAGTTTCATCCAAACCTTAATACCGGAACTAAATCTCCACCTTGGTCATATAAGTCCCAGTATACCACTTTTCAATAATTTCCTGTAGATCTTGGTTTACCTATTACATATTCTAGATTCATCCCAAAACCCTAAACTGGGACTAAATC
Organism: Sequoia sempervirens; assembly: GCA_007258455.2. Lineage (NCBI taxonomy): Eukaryota > Viridiplantae > Streptophyta > Pinopsida > Cupressales > Cupressaceae > Sequoia > Sequoia sempervirens. The sequence goes on from VDFB02000009.1 coordinate 48,660,739, forward strand.
ACCTAGTCTAGTGTATGAGCCCCAGTTCACATCAAAAGTCATAATTTTGAGATTTCAGATCTTGTTTCAGGCATCTCAAGTTTTCTAGGTACTTCTCTATTTATTCACAATTTCTCATTCTGATTTTGAGTTTCATCTCCCAGGTTACATAGTTAGATTTGCATATCATTTTCATTTCCTTCTTTCTAAGCATTTACTTAGTGGTGAAACCCCCTTTTAATCACACCCAAGGTGACCTTATAGCAACCCCTTCTCAATTGAATCAATAGGTTGAGATCTCTAGGGTTTCCTTGAATGAACTAGGAGCAAAATAGGGTCCCCTAAGTTGTCCATCTCCTAAAAGGTGGATACACCCTATTTCTTTCGGTTTAGAATTATCTTTCTTCTTCCCTCTTGTTTGAGTAGGTGTTGATTTGGACACTCATGGAATCTATGTGAGATATGATAAATTCTAGTGAAGTGGCAATGGTAGACCAATGGAAGGTTGTTCCACTTACATTTCTCAACTTTTCAATTAATGTTTGAAGCCCTTTCTTGTTGTTTTATGTTTTCCCTAAGATATTTTCTTGCATCTTGGGAGGATGTCAGGGCATTGTGGGAGGAATTTTTTATAGTTATTCTTCACTAGGTTTTTTGTGAATTAGTGAATTAGGGTTTCCATGAATTGGTGGGGGTTTTCAATTCGTGAAAATTAAATAAAATTCAATAAAAATATTTTTTCTTGCTATTTAATTAAAATTTTCACTAAAAAACTAACAAAAATTACCTCCTCAACCTTATAGATGTCATGGAAATATTTTGAGGGTAGTTTGGAAAACTTTAAAACATGTGTGCAATTTTGGTTGCTCACTATCTATTGTTTGGAAGGTGAGAGGTTGATTTCAAATGAACTCGGCCTCTTTTTTCTTTTATTTTTATTTTTGAGAAAGCATGAGCATGTTATGGCTCAATAGTGATTGAGGATAACCTCAATCGCTACCAATCCATATCATGAGCATATTATAATTTGATCATATTATGTTTTGGATTGGACCAAAAAGTGGCATGGCCACTTTTTGCTCCCCCATCTTTGTACACTTATCTTAATCCCTCTTAGTATTTTTTATGATTTAATAATCAACATCATCCTTAATCCTTATCCTTTTAATTCTAACCATTTAACCCACCTACATGGATTAAAATCCAAATTATCCATCATCTAGCATATATCCTCAATCCCCCCATGCTCCTACATGTGTGAGCATGCCAACTTATCTCACTCGTTGCTCACACATGTGAGAATATTAGCTTGGAGGCATGTTAGCTCTACACCTCAATCCACTCCATACTACCACATGTGTGAGTAGCTAACTCATCCCACTCCTTTCTCTCACATGTGTGAGCATCTTCACCCTCTACCTCACCTTCTAATATTCCCCACTTGCTACAATCTTCTTGCATCATATGATTTAATATAATATCCACTATTTTTCTCAATCATTTTCCTTCTCGTGATACTTGTCACAAGGCTAATAATTCTTTCAATGGATCAAAATCTTAACCATCAATTTCATCTTTCTAACTTGACCCTCTATTCTCCATTGGAGAAGTCTATTTAATACTCCATTGGAGAATTCTATTTAATGATAGGCTTCCCCTCACACTTGATCATCCACTTTCATGTTAAGTTTATAATGTCCACTTCACAATCAAATCATATATTTCACCATTATGGTTTCCATTTGGTGATATAAATACAAAGAGCATCCATAATAATTTTGAGCACATCGCAATATCATGGAGGTTTAATGCATATTTTGGTATATTTTTTAATGTATTATTTTACCTTCATTTTTCTCTATCATGAATGTGCTTTCTATTTACATTTTTGTATTTGTATTTGTTTCTAATCAATTTATTAAATACAACTCATTTAGATTGTTCACACTAGGAAATTAATGCGGGAAAAACAACAAGGTAATATTTTTAAAACCATACACACAAGGTAAGTTCCCTCACTATTTTTCATTTTTGTTCTTACAACTATCATACATGTGATTTCTAAATTTATTTTACAATCCTAAATGTGGGACACTTATAAAGGTAAGTATAGGTAAGAGAAATTCTTGCAATGTTAGTATTTGGGAATAGTACATACCTGCTATGTAGGCTTCTACACTCAAGGGAGAAAATGTGTAAGTGCCTAAAATTTGACACACTAACATGGTGATCTAATGACGATTTAGAAATCTAACTCATGTTGGATCCAGGACAACTGAGAGGGGGGGTGAATCAGTTGTCACAAATTATAACCTTAAATTCAATTATTGGAACTACCGCATAAACTGATTAAGTGATTAACCATCAAATGCAAGTAAACAAACACAATAACACCAAATTTACATGGAAAACCCAATGAGGGAAAAACCACAATGAGAATTAACCCACACTATAGAGAATATCAAAACTGATTACAAAAAGGTTCACTGCCTAAGATAAGGCTCACTACCTGAAATAAGGACTCACTGTCCACAGGGCTACAACCCAAAGGGCTCACTTCCATAGAGATACAAAGAAGAAAAAGAAGACTTGTTATAGAGAGATAACAATCCCAATGCAATGAATATTCCACCACAATCATTGATCAACTCACTTGAATGATAGAGTTATCCTTCTGCTCACTGCATCTAGAAACTCGGCGTTAAGCTTCGCATTGATCAACCACACACTTAACTCACACACTTTAACAATAGCATCAAATTCACGTCTGCTCTTTCACTTATCTTCCTTCTTTTCTTATGTATTTCCTTCATCACTTAGCACATCTTGTATTTATACTTTCTCAAACCTTGAAAGATACAAAGTCAGCCATACAACTTCAAATTCAAATTAATTCAGTGCCAAACATCCTAGGGTGGAATTAGAATGAGGGTAACCCAAACACACACTTCACTGGGACCCATAATAGATCCAACACGCTTCATCAACTTTGAAAGTAGTGCTTGACACACGGTCGGTCATACCAGTGTAAAACACATAGATCAATTAAGCTCAATACTTCCAAATGCCAAAACCAACTTAAACAGAACTACGGCAACACAAATCTTGAACCATAAGACTTCAACAAAGAGAAATTTGGACCAACAACAATTCTCCTGGACCTCAAACAACATACAGAAAAAACATAGTTCACAAGCACCAGAACCAGCAACCTTCCTTTAATAAAATTTTCTCAATATCCTCAACATGTACAAACAACGGCAACTAGTAGATAACTAGCTGATCGGTTGACATCAATGACAACAATTCATTCTTCTTCCATTCTTGCAACAATCCCCCCCTTTTTCATTGATGGCAACACGTGATGTTTAAAACCATCAAAGACACCATACATGTTCTAAAAATACTTCTCAAGATTTTTCTTTTTGTTTCTCCCCTTTTAGAAGATCATCATCGTCATATTAATTTTATTTTTCACATGTTTTCTCCTTTTTTTCACATGCTCTCTCTCTCCCTTTTTTTTATTTTTTTTCACATTCTCTCTCTCCCTCTTTGACATCAATGGAAAAGGCAAAAGATATGTCCATTGAAACTTCCTTTGAAATGAAAAATAGAATACTAATAATGACAACACTTAGAAAATATGCCTACTCCCCTTGAGGGCAGCTACCAACAAACATCAGTCCAAAAGAGATAGAACTATGAATCCACCAAACTGATGCATCTCCAAATGCATCTTAGTTTGTAAAAGGAGGGGAAATAACCCCCAGCTTATCCCAGAGATACTCAAAAGTATCTTTAGGAAGATCCTTTGTAAATATATCCACAATTTGATCTTTTGTTGAAACATATTCAAGCTTGAATTCATTCTCCATGACCTTCTCTCTTAAGGAATGATACCTGATAGATATATGCTTCATTCTTGAGTGCATCATAGGATTCTTTGAAATGTTAATTGCACTAGTGTTATCACAGAAGATAGGAATAGGATCATCATGTAACACTATGATATCTTTCAATGACTATTTCATCCATAAAACTTGTGTACAGCATGATGCAACAACAATATACTTGGCTTCAACAGTAGAAAAAGAGACTGAATCTTGCTTTTTACTCAACCATTCCACCAATCTGCATCCAAGAAAGAATGCACCACCCCTTGTACTTTTTATGTCATCTATACTTCTGATCCAATAAGCATTTGTATAAGCACTGAGTGTAAAATTAGTATCTTCATGATACCATAATCCATAATCCAAAGTGCCTTTCAAATATATGAATATTCTTTTAATTGCAGTAATATGTGTTTCCTTCAAATCTTCTTGAAATCTAGCTACAAGGCAAACCACATGCATAATATTCGGTCTAGTAGCAATCAAATATAGTAGTCCACCAATCATAGATCGATATTTGCTCTAATCAGTCTTAGGTGAATCGTCATCTTTCCCAACTTGCATCCAATTACCATAGGAGTACTTACTGGTTTGGAACCGTCCATCCCAAATTTTCTCAACATCTCTCTCACATACTTAGATTGTGAAATAAAAATTCCTTTCTCTATTTGATTAATCTTTAGTCCAAGATATAAATTCATCTCGCTAATGTTCATAGACATTTCAAATTTTTTCTACATTTCTTTTGTAAACGTCTTGCACATCTTTTTCATTTCCTCCAAAGATAATGTCATCAACATATACAACTACAATCAAGATTTTTTCATTTTCAGTCTTGAAATACAAATTACTATCTGCAATACCTTTGTTAAATCCTTTCTGATTCAAATACTTATCTAACCTTGCATACCAGGCTCTAAGAGCTTTCTTTAGACCATATAAAGCTTTCTTCAATCTGCACACCATATCCAGTTGATCTATTAATTGAAATATTTCCAGTTGTTCCATGTAAACTTCTTCATCTGGTTCACCATTTAGAAATGCTAACTTGACATCCATCTAATAGACTTTCAAATCTTTATAAGCAACTAATGCTAAGAACATATTTATAGATTCCATTCTTGCTACTGGGGCAAAAGTCTCCTGAAAATCTATACCTTCCATTTGTGAGTAACCTTTACAAACAAGCCTTGCTTTGTTTCTAACAAATTTCCCATTCTCATTCAGCTTGTTTTTTAATACTCATTTTGATCCAGTGATATTTTTGTCTACTGGTCTTGGGACCAATTCCCAAGTTTGATTCTTTTCAATCTTCCAAATTCCTTCTTTCATTGAATTCTTCAAGTGCTCATCCTCACAGGCTTCACTTACTGATTTCAGCTCAATTTCATATAATAAGCACATATTTAATTCAAAAGTAGCTTTGCTTCTAGTCAACACACCTTTTGACTTATCTCCAATAATCTGACTTTCTGAATGATTTCTCTGTTCATATTTCGGTGTTATATGGGACATTACCAAAGCATCTTCTTCTCTTTCATTATGCTCTTTCTACTCATTTCTATCATGTTCTGCCAAAATTTATTTGAATTCTTGCACAGTCTTGTTCATCGAACATATATCCATCAATATCAATAGAATTCTTCACTGTTTCATCAACCTTCACATTCAATCTTTCCACAATCTTCCTCAATATTTTTTTGAAACATTTGTCTGCCTTTATTTTAGTAGAGTAACCAAGAAATATTCATGTTACCTATTTTTAGCTACAGCTCAAAACAGGTAGAGCTGGATTGCATTTCTCATTGAAAGGTACAAAATTTATGCTTGTGGAAAGATAGTTTGACGGAGATATTGAGCTGGTATCTCATGAACAAGATAAGCGGGGCTGCAATATCAATCAAAGGCATATTACAGAGGATCAACAGGCCATATGAACAACAATATTCTTAATTTGACATATCATAAGCATCCAAATGGGAACAGAATTATTTCATGGTGAGTTGTATAAAGTGGAACACCCACCAGGCCATTACAAGAAATGCTATTATAGAGTGATTTAAAGAAAAACATATCACTAAATGCACAGGGGAATGGAAAGATAGTATATTCCACAAATAAAAGAAAACATTCAAAATAGCAATAAAGGAAAAACAAATACCCATATGAGGTGGTTCGGGCCGTAAGGAGAGATCCAATTTTTTATATGAGCTATGGTTTTAGAAATGCTATCTTATCACATACGGGGCTTATTGGAGGTCATGGCCATAAAACACACTAGTAGAAGAATGAAGTGTATTCGTAGCCTCATAGAAATTGAAGATAGCAAGATTCCTATATTTTTTTAAGAATTTTATCATTCTTTCTTGTATAGAATTCAATCCAAGTGAATATAAACAGAGGAAACACTCAAAATACATAGATTTGACGAGTAAAACGAAGCTTACCCTTGTTTTCCTGTTGAGGGAAAATATAGTTAGAGCCATAGATTTCTCCATATCTTTCCTCCAAAATCTCAAGCCAGAGGAAGTGACAAGTAAACAGCAAGCATAAATGTGTCAGAAATGGTTTAAGCCGCAATTGTAGAAGCCTGAAGAAGCTTTCCAAAGGAAGAAAAATTTCCAAACTTAAGACTCAAGAAGGATTACCTTGATTTCCAGCAATTTGTAGAGTAAAATTGACATCAAACAATAGAGAAATGAAGGGATTCGAGCCCCTCCAAACTTTAGCAATGGTAGCATCAACTCAAAAATTTCACCAATAGAGAAATAAAAATAAGAAATGCATCAGTAAAAAGGAGAAGCCCGCGGCCTAGAGGCCTAAAGATACCCTTCAAAGTTGGAGAAAAGCTTAAATTTTGTGGCTAGATAACATTTACCTTGTTCCCCTATCAAAAATCTTCAAAATAACACTCAAAATCTACAAGAAATGGTGTAGGTCAAACTCCCTACCCAGCAGCATGGTGGCGCAAGTTTTCTCCAGAGGTGCAAAATGAAAAAAGTGAAGGAAAGGATTAGGGTTTGATGTTTTTACTACATCTCCTTTAGAATGATTAGTATTTTTTACCCTTGTTTTATAAAATCATTTAATGTTATTTCCTCTGTGGTATTGACTATTAAGTCAATAAAACTAATCATATGGATGGAGTCATGAGTTAAGGGTAGAGTTGGGATTTAGATCTCATTATTTATCATTTAATTTTGACTTTAACACTTCTTCAATTATGTTGCATGATTTTGACAAAAAATCAACTATTGTAATTAAATATTAAAGGTAAATTACCTTAATATTTAAAATGTTATGCATGTAATGTAAAAGGAGGAGTCACCACATATTAAATATTAAAATAATCATTTTGATAATCTTTAATATTTAATCACACAGTCCTTTTAATCAAAATCATGCAAAGAGCACAACTAAAGAAGAACTAAAGTCAATGATAGTTATCTGGAAATCACATCAATTAGAGCCATAATTTGTGGAGATTATTGACACATTACCTCAATTTCACACCAGTTCTCAGGATATTTTGATCATACACTTTGAGAGGTGGAGTTTGGCCACTTAATTTTTCAACTATCATCAGTTATATGATCTTGTTTCATGCATTTTCTCTTTTGCTCGTGAGAGGAATTTGAGAAGATATTTATCACTTTCAGTGCCACCTCCATGCATTCAGAGGCATTCTCGAGTTATTTTTCAGTTATACACATTGTGACACATAGTTCTAAGTTGTTGAAACTCAGTTACAGCATTAGTGGGCCCTCTTTTCACACTCTTTTCTCTTTTGCTCGTGGGAGAGGCTTTGGAGAGATATTTTCACTTCCAGTTAGCTTGGAGTTTCACCTCTTGGATGCTTTATGCATGCCTTTATTGTATTTAAGGAAAAGACTTTGTCTTTTTTCCTTAGTTCTTATTTTATGCCTTTGCCTTCAGCAAAGAGACCTCATGTAGGGGTTCACCCCGCAGTGTAACAACAGTTGCAACACTGTGTTGATACGGTGGTTAGGCGTTCGACTCTCACCAGGAGGCATGTGATGGGAAGGAAGGCTGCGGGAGGAAAAGGCAAGCCAAAGGATCAATTGGTGGGACCGTTGACGGTGGTTTGTCTGGCAGCAGAAGTGAAGTGAGGTAGGCGTGTTGGATGGGAGGATGTGGCAATGTCAGCAGACAGAGGCAGCGGTAGCGGCAGGAGGCAGTGTGAGGATTTACCCTGCAGCAGTGGAGGTACAGGGTGTGTCCGCTGGTAGAGAAAAAGGTGTGGAGGGGGTTGGCATAGAGAAGGAGACTCAGAGAGGTGGCAGGTGGCAAGTGGCAGGGAGGAGTATGGAGTGAAGAAAGAGACATGGAGAGAAGGGAGAATAGAGTACAGGGTGGAGAAGGGAGAGAGAACAAAGGAAGCGAAGTATAGTATGGAGAAGGGAACACGGAAGAAAAAATGGAGTACGGGGGATGTGCGATGGTGCAAGGTGAGAGGCGACGAAGGAAGGGAGGAGTAGAAGAGTGGAAGCGGAGAAAAATGGACTAGTGTCAAACCAGACAAACATGGGGATGAGGTCCCCCACAAATTGTGGCCTCACTGGTTCAAAGATCCAGTCAAAAGCGAGTACCGATCAAAAAAAAAAAAAAAAAAAGAGAGACCTCATGTAACTTAGTTTTCACAATTTTATGATATTTAGCAGATTTTACAGGTTATCTTAGAGTATCATTTGCAGAGTGTTCCTTCTTTTGTCATTGCAAGTTAAATATTATCCTTCTTAGATTTAGGTGTTTTGTTTTATGAATTTTTTGGATGAAAATTTAATGTGTTTGACATCAAAACCTTTAAATTTTTGTCACATTCATGAATGCATGTACATGAAAAAAAATCTTAGTTGTAGGTCATAAATTGTGCTTTTAATATATCCTTATCTTTAAGTTGTGAAAATAACATTTTCCTTCATAAAGAATGAATTATCAAGCCTTTTGTGAATCATTGATGCATTTGAATTTTCCAAACTAAGTTGTGAAAATAATCTTTGTAAGGGATCAGTTGTGAATCAGTTTGTGCTCTTTAAGTCAATTAGGTGCATCACCCAGTTTTAGATTTCAATTTATGTTTTGTTTCAAGCCTTTTTTCCCTTTTCCAAGCAAGTTTTTAGTTCATAATCAGATGATCATATAGGAATCCGGCCTAGAATGTAGAGGTTTACTTTCATATAGGGTACCCACAACCTGAAGGTATTCCCATGTTACACAGGATTGCAAAGTATCTCTACTTTCGCATTCGGGTGCACTCCTGTTGATAACAATTTTTGGCACACCCGGTGGGACTGTAAAGAACACTTTAGAGGAAGAATTCAAGAGTTTCAAGCTACTGTCCTGGTATATACAGCAGCGTATTTTTCCTTTCAGAGGTTATAGTTTATACCTGGTGACTCTGAACATATCTACTGGTTTCAATAAGTTCAGTGCTAGTATGTTTCAAATACAAGCCTAATATTTTGATTTTCAGCATTTATATGAGTAGAAATGACAAATTTTCATGGATATCATGTATACCCACCCCCTTACTATGAAAATACTGTCAACCAATCACCACATTAGCCATATCAGGCCAATCATGTTGTTGGTTTTATCTCAAACAGCTATGCAACAACAACATATCAGTATGCTCAAAATACTTACCTCCCACCCACCCCTGCTCAACCTTCATATCAACATTCATATGTCCAAAATCAGCTCCAAGAGGTTGATGATATGAAGAATAACATGAATAAAATGGACATATTGTTAGAGATCAGGAGGCAGAAAGAGTACGATCAGCAACAAGTAGTGATGGCCTATTAGGCCTATCAATATGAAGAAGACTTGCTGGCGCAGAGGAGACAATATGAGGAAGATCTTGCTGCTAAGGAAGAGAAAAATAGAATATTGGTTGTCCAGGTACAAATAAAGGAATCCCAATCAGCTCCTCACGTTTCAGATCAGCTTCAAGAGGAAATACTTCCAAGGTATGAAATTCCAAGTTTTAGGCAAGTTGAAGAAATTCAGGTATAGCCTAATATAGTTGCAGAGTAGCCCATTGATCAGGATATCCCATCAATCATGGAGAAGCTTAGAAATGTAAATCCATTGTGTTTAGCTTTGGAATTTTACTGATTAGAGCAGCAAAAGAATAGAAAAGAGGAGCAGGAACTTGTTGTTGCTTGTATTGTGCCCTCACCTCAAAATAACAATAGTACCTATAAAGAGGATGTTGGATCAAACTTGCTACTGAACCCCTTACATTTTGATTCATTTGAAAAAATTTCTAACACTGTTTATAAAATGAATGAAAGCAAAGTACAAGAATTACTAGTTAAAGATCTCCACTTGCAGACAGAGGATGCCCAAGTCTCACTAGAGAATGAGGAGGAACAATTGGTTTATTTGTTTGACCAACTACCTGGTTTTGTTGAGCAAGCTGAAGAGAGCATGTAGGTACCTTACTTACCAGATTTGGAACACCCAGAAGATGTTGCAGAACATGAAGTACTGCTAGTTCAAAATGAGATTGAGGCCTCAATCCATATGAGACAGCAAGAGGTTAGTTCTATTTTGGAGGTTAATGAAAATAATCTGCATGAAGTTTCCAAAATTGAACAAGCGAGCAAATCAGAGCTTGTGTTTCAAAAGGATCATCTTAAATCTAAGGTAAGCCCTCTCATGTCACAAAATAACAAAGATTATCAAGAAGCCCTATTTTGGAATGATCTTGAATCCTTTTTTTCAAGCTTAGATGGAAAATGAGAGAAAATTGAACATGTTTATGTAGAGAAAACTGAAAATGAATCTCAGAATTTTTCTAATTTGTTTGATGAACTTCCTCAATTTGTTGATGAAAATGAGGATATCACATGCATGATAGCATCAATGCCTACTTTTCAGCAGCAGAATGACAAAACTCACCTAAATTTAATGAAAAGTTATGAGTTAGATGAGAACATGTTTTCAGGCATCATAGAAGCTTTTTGTTCTAACATAGATGATAAACTAGTATTATATGAGCCAGCAACATGTGATCAACCCATCCAGGTCAGGGAGGCTATTGAAAAAGTTGTGGAAGATAATACCTTGCAGCCTATGGAAGAGTATACTATGAACTTATTTGATGAGCTGCCCCACTTTGTAGAGGAGGAGTTTTATTCTATCATGGACGAAGAACATAAGGAACAACGGTTTGAGGACTTCTTTTCAGTAATCCAACAGGGATATCAACTCCTTAGTCAAGAAGATCCAACCATTGAAAACATTAATGGTTTCTTTTTAGAGACTATTATAGATGACGCAAAGAAATAGGATTTCCTTTTCGTTGAAGAGATGAAAGAAGGAAAAGTTGATTCTCCTATAAACAATAATAGAAAAATCTTTCAAGAAGATCAAACTGTAGCAGCCAATGAACAACCTGCATATTACCTCCAATTAGCATCTTTTCAAGGAAAAGATGAAGTCTTCAGAGATCAACAAAAGGACAGCTTAACTTCATTTAATGTTCTTGAAAATCATGAACAATGGGCTGAGAAAATAGAGCATGAGCATGAGGTTGAAAGTTATAAATTGAGTATCATAACAAGGGGATGTCCTATCAGACACCTGGCATAGTTGGCAAGAAATCAAGAAGAGTTTCCAATTGAAGTATCTGCTTGGGAGCACAAGATTGAGCATCAAAAGGCATCAATGCAGGTTGATCAACCTATTCAAAATAGTTATGTGCATCTCTTCTCTAAAGCAGAAAGGGAGGTAGTTTTCATGATTGTAAAAGTGTTTTTTTTAGCACACTGCATTTACTTTTCTTCCATCACTGTTGAAAAATTTGCAAGCAGGTAGCACAACTTAAGTTGATGAGAAAAGGGATTTTTTTCAACCAACCAGTGAATGGTTATGTTTAAGCACTAATAGTATTGGTTAGTGTAGGGTGGGATAGCTTTCAGCTAATAAGTGCCCAATGGCACATTTCATTTCAGTATTGTTTGTTTTCAATAAGTGCAATGTTGCACCTGCTTTCTGACTTCGTCTTAAACAAAGTCATGATTAGTTTCTTTCAATTTTGTTTACACTGCTACTATTTGTTCCCCAGTAGCTAAGTTACAAGTTTTCTAAGTCAAAAGAGGACAAAAATTGACTCCATGCCCAATGGATAAGCTACATAACTGGTCTATGGTGTTTAGCAGGAAAACACTCCGCAAAGGTCGCCAAATTGTTGCCTATTTTTAGCTACAGCTCAAAACAGGTAGAGCTGGATTGCATTTCTCATTGAAAGGTACAAAATTTCTACTAAAGAATTCATTATATTCCAAAATCTGATTATTTGTGAATTTTCAGTGTGATTATACAAATTTTTTTAATAGAAGAACTCATAAATTGCATAAGAAATGTTGTTTTATTCATATTGTAAAAACCAGAGTCCCACACAGGTCGTGGGAGTAACTTAATTCAATTTTCTTAATCAAATAATGAATACAAGTAAGGTTGTAAACCACACAACTGAAGATAATGTAAACATGAAAAATGGGAATGATTCATCATTTCCTGTAGTGATGAATCATTTTTACTCGATGTCCTCAAGTTGTTGTGTCTCTAGTGCCTCCAGGTTGTTTCAACTCCAAGCTCCATGGTTTCCTGCAAGATTGTTAAAAGATGGTGTTAGAGCAATGATAAATCACATCCTACTTCATGCCTACATTACCAACAGAAATGTAATACACATCCTATAAAGCATTCATCAGATGATTAAGTCATCAAAAAGTAGATGTTCAGGGAGCACAAAGTTCAATGAAAGCTTTAGCCTTCAATTATTTTGCTAACTTGTTTGTTTAATGTGTAGATAAAGGTATAATCAGCTCTTTTCAACCAACAGATATTGTTATGAGTCGTGGAGAATGTGGTTCCCACAAGGGTTGAGCCCAACTCATAACAATAACATAAGTAGCATGTAGAAGAGAACAATCCAATGTTAGCAACAGTCAATGAAAGATTCACAATCAGATGTCATTTTGTAGGTTGCTTCAAGTTAGTGAATACATTCTATATCATGGGAAGATTTACCATAACCACCATAAGGTATCAAAGAGTCATCAATGTATCATCAATCATGGAGGACAGTGACTTATTAATGATACAATGATCCTATATGCATAAATGTACAATAACAGTCACTTACAGATTATAGATCTTACACGGAGATCCAATTCAAGCCTTGCAAATGAGTATACAGCAGAATGAAAAAAGGGCATAGTCTTCAGACCAATGAAAAACATGGACAGCATACGAGGCATAGCTTGTAATGAACAATACTTGAAGATGATAGTCTTGTGGAAAGATAGTTTCACAGAGATATTGAGTTGGTATCTCATGAACAAGATAAGCAGGGTTGCAATATCAATCAAAGGCAGATTACAGAGGATCAACAGGCCATATGAACAACAATATTCTTAATTTTACATGTCATAAGCATCCAAATGGGAATAGAATTATTTCATGGTGAGTTGTATAAAGTGGAACACCCACCAGGCCATTACAAGAAATGCTATTATAGAGTGATTTAAAGACAAACATATCACTAAATGCACAGGGGAATGGAAAGATAGTATATTCCACAAATAAAAGCAAACATTCAAAATAGCAATAAAGGAAAAACGAATACCCAGATGAGGAGGTTTGGGCCGTAAGGAGAGATCCAATTTTTGATATGAGCTATGATTTTAGAAATGTTATCTTATCACATACGGGGCTTATTGGAGGTCATGGCCATAAAACACACCAGTAGAAGAATGAAGTGTATTCGCAGCCTCAGAAATTGAAGATAGCAAGATTCCTATATTTTTTCAAGAATTTTATCATTATGGCTTATACAGAATTCAATCCAAGTGAATATAAATAGAGGAAACACTCAAAATACAGAGATTTGAAGAGTAAAATGAAACTTACCCTTGTTTTCTTGTTGAGGGAAAATACAATTAGAGCCGTGGATTTCTCCATAACTTTCCTCTAAAAGCTCAAGCCAGAGGAAGTGACAAGTAAACAACAAGCATAGATGCGTCAGAAATGGTTTAAGCCACGGTTGTAGAAGCCTAAAGAAGCTTTCCAAAGGAAGAAAAATGTCCAAACTTAAGACTCAGGAAGGATTACCTTGATTTCCAGCAACTTGCAGAGTAAAATCGACATGAAACAACAAAGAAATGAAGGGATTCAAGCCCCTCCAAACTTTAGCAATGGTAGCATCAACTCATAAATTTTTCCAACAGAGAAATAAAAATTAGAAATGCTTAAAGTTGGAGTAAAAGCTTAAAGTTTGTGGCTAGATAACATTTACCTTGTTCCCCTATCAAAAATCTTCAAAATAACACTCAAAATCTACAAGAAATGGTGCAGGTGAAACTCCCTACCCAGCAGCATGGCAACGCAAGTTTTCTCCAGAGGTGCAAAATGAAAAAAGTTAAGAAAAGGATTAGGGTTTGATGCTTTTACTACATCTCCTTTTGAATGATTAGTATTTTTGACCCTTGTTTTACAAAATCATTTCATGCTATTGCCTCTATGGTATTGACTATTAAGTCAATAAACCTAATCATATGGATGGAGCCGTGAGTTAAGGGTAGAGTTGGGAGTTAGATCTCATTATTTATCATTTAATTTTGACTTCAACACTTCTTCAATTATGTTGCATGATTTTGACAAAAAATCAACTATTGTAATTAAATATTAAAGGTAAATTACCTTAATATTTAAAATGTTATGCATGTAATGTAAAAGGAGGAGTCACCACATATTAAATATTAAAATGATCATTTTGATTATCTTTAATATTTAATTACACAATCCTTTGAATCAAAATCACAAGCAAAGAGCACAACTAAAGAAGAACTAAAGTCAATGATAGTTATCTAGAGATCACATCAATTAGAGCCACAATTTGTGGATATTATTGACACATTACCTCAGTTTCACGCTAGTTCTCAGGATATTTTGATCATACACTTTGAGAGGTGGAGTTTGGCCACTTAATTTTTCAACTATCATCAGTTATATGATCTTGTTTCATGCATTTTCTCTTTTTCTCGTGAGAGGCATTTGAGAAGATATTATCACTTTCAGTGCCACCTCCATGCATTCAGAGGCATTCTCGAGTTGCTTTTCAGTTATACACATTGTGACACAGAGTTCTAAGTTGTTGAAACTCAGTTACAGCATTGGTGGGCCCTCTTTTCACACTATTTTCTCTTTTTCTTGTGGGAGAGGCTTTGGAGAGATATTTTCACTTCCATTTAGCTTGGAGTTTCACCTCTTGGATGCTTAATGCTTGCCTTTATTGTATTTAAGGAAAATAATTTGTATTTTTTCCTTAGTTCTTGTTTTCTGCCTTTGCCTTCAGCAAAGAGACCTCATGAAACTCAGTTTTCATAGTTTTATGATATTTAGCAGATTTTACAAGTTATCTTAGAGTATCATTTGCAGAGTGTTCCTTATTTTGTCATTGCAAGTTAAATATTATCCTTCTTAGATTCAGGTGTTTTGTTTTACGAATGTTTTGGATGCAAATTTAATGTGTTTGACATCAAAACCTTTAAATTTCTGTCACATTCATGAATGCATGTACACAAAAAAATAATCTTAGTTGCAGGTCATAAATTGTGCTTTTAATATATCCTTATCTTTAAGTTGTGAAAATAACATTTTCCTTCATAAAGAATGAATTATCAGGTATTTTTGTGAATCATTGATGCAATTGAATTTTCCAATCTAAGTAGTGAAAATAAGCTTCTTAGGGGATCAGTTGTGATTCAATTTGTGCTCTTTAAGTCAATTAAGTGCATCACCCAGTTTTAGATTTCAATTTATGTTTTGTTTCAAGCCTTTTTTCCCTTGTCCAAGCAAGTTTTTAGTTCATAATCAGATGGTCATATAGGAAGTCGACCTAGAATTCGGAGGTTTACTTTCATATTATAGGGTACCCACAACCTGAAGGTATTCCCATGTTACACAGGATTGCAAAGTATATCTGCTTTCGCATTCAGGTGCACTCTTGTTGATAACAATTCCTTCATCACTTCTTGCATCAAAATTTCCCATTGTTTCCTCATCTCTTTTGATATAGCATTTGCTTCTGAATACCTTGAAATATTTAACTTTTGGAATTATTTCATGCCATAGTTCATAGGGATTCTTTGTACTATTTTCTCTTTCTTGAACTCGATTGAATACATGCACAACAGTGTGAATAGCCTCTTTCCAGTAAACTTCTGGTAATCCGGCTTTAGTGATCATTGACCTAGCAGCTTCTTGAATTATTCTATTTTTCCTTTCAACAACTCTATTTTGCTAAGGAGTTCTCAGAGCAGATAACTATCTCTTTATTCCATGCACTTCACAAAACATATTGAACTCATGGGAGGTGAATTCACCACCTCTTTCAGATCTCAAGCATTTTATCGTCAAATTCACTTCATTTTCAACCATAGCCTTGAATGCTTTGAATCTATCTAAAGCTTCTGATTTTTCTCTTAAAAATGTAACCCAAGTATATCTAGAATAATCATTAATTAAGAGCATAAAGTACCTTTCACCAAGTAGACTTTTCACTCTCATGGGTCCACAAAGATCTGTATAAAACAAATCCAGCAATCCAGTAGTAAATTGTTCTCTTAATCTATAATGATTTCTTGTCTGCTTCCCGAAGTGGCAATTCCTATAGATAGCATTCACAGGCTTTGTAATTCTCAGTAGATCTCTCATGGCTTTCATAGTACTAATCCTTTCAAAGTTATCAAATTTCATGTGACACGATCTCATGTGCCATAACCAGTTGTCATTTATTTGAGTCATAAAACATCATCCATAAGCACCTTTAAGCTAATAAATATTCCCTTCAGATTTCTTTCATGTAGCAATCAATCTTTTGGATCCTTTCCGGATCTCACACTTCTCATCCTTAAACACAGGATCATATCCCTTTCTGCACATTTGAGCAACGCTTAATAGATTATTACTTAAACCCTTAACATAGTATACATCATCAATATGATGCTTTCCATCAAAACTTATTGAACCTATCCCACAAATTTTAGCACTAGTATCATCTCCAAACATAACCAGACCTTCATCATATTTTTCAAGTTTCACAAACTTACTCTTGTCACCAGTCATGTGATGTGAACAACCACTATCAACTACCCAAAAATTCTTTTCCTATTTAGCATGTAGGGTAGAGATAATTTTACCTTCATTTTTCTCCTTCTCCTTCTACTTCTCCAAAGGGCTTTCCTTTAACTGTCTGTTTGAATTAGTAGAAGTAGGTTCATCTTTAATCGCCAAGAACAAGCATACATTGTCATCTGGATCTTCATATTCTGAATCTTCATGTGAAATACTAGCATTCTCATTAACATAGTAAGCTCTATTAATCTTCTTTCCTTTCCTTTCTTTCTCATATCTTTGTTTATTCCTTTTAGCTCTTTCTAGACACTTTGCAGCATAGTGACCAACTTCTCCACAACTAAAGCATTTAAAGGGAAATTTTCCTTCATACTTATCGGAGCCTTTTCTCAATCTTCTTACAAAGTTAGCCTCGATTTCTTCAAAGTTCTCTTCATTTGAATCTTCAGTTTTTGTAGATTTAAAAGCAGTTTTTATTTTTCCTCCACTTCTTAGATTTGGCTTCCTCATTTCATAAGATGTCAAAAATCCTAATAGCAGATCCTTAGTACAATTCTTGTAATCTATAATCTACTCAATAGCACTAACCTTTTCACTATAAGCATCAGGAAGAGTTCTGAGAATCTTCTTTACAATTCTGGTTTCATCTACAATGGTGTCAAGGGATCGCATTCCAGCCACTACCTCATCCAATCTCTATACATAGGCTTTAACATTCTCATCTTCGGACATATGTAGAAGATCAAACTATGTTTCCAAATTTTGTAATTTCACCTCTTTTACCCTTTCATCACCATCGTGCACTCTTTCTAAAGCATCCCAGACTTCCTTAGCTGTCTTTAAATTTTGAACCTTAATCAACTCAAAATGTACCAAACTGTTCTTCAAGATGATCTTTTCCTTGTTATTCGCTTCATGTGCTTTAATTTTTTTAGGTGTACTTGAACCATTTGTAGGAGGAGTGTAGGGATTCTTGTAAGCTTTCTCTGTAACATCAAATCCGTAATACTCTAGACATTCTTCCATCAATACTTTCTAGATACCATAATTTGTTCCATCAAACCTCAAATAATCAAAGACCATTTTGTTATCCATCCCAAGCCTTCCTCAAGCGGTTAAGCTCTTCACCAAGGAACCAAGCTCTGATACCAATTGTTGGATAGGACAACTGAGAGGGGGGGTGAATCAGTTGTCACAAATTATAACCTTAAATTCAATTACTGGAACTAACACATAAACAAATTGAGTGATTAACCATCAAATGCAAGTGCACAAACATAATAACACCATATTTACGTGGAAAACCCAATGAGGGAAAAACCACGGTGAGCATTAACTCGCACTATAGAGAATATCAAAATTGATTACAAAAAGGGTCACTGCCTGAAATAAGGACTCACTGTCCACAGTGCTACAACCCAGAGGGCTCACTACCACAGAGATACAAAGAATACAAAGAAGACTTGTTACGGAGAGACAACAATCCCAATGGAATGAAGATTCCACCACAATCGTTGATCAACTCGCTTGAATGATAGAGTTAGCCTTCTACTCACTGCATCCAGAGACTCAACGTTAAGCTTTGCACTGATCAACCACACACTTAACTCACACACTTTAAGAATAGCATCAAATTCACATCTGCTCTTTCACTTATCTTTCTTCTTTTCTTATGTACTACCTTCATCGCTTAGCACATCTTGTATTTATACTTTCTCAAACCTTGAAAAGATAAAAATTTGGCCATACAACTTCAAATTCAAATTAGGTCGGCGCCAAACATCCTAGGGTGGAATTAGAATGAGGGCAACCTAAACACATGCTTCACTAGGACCCATAATATATCCAACATGCTTCATCAACTTTGAAAGTAGTGCTTGACACACGGTCGGCCATACCAGTGTAAAACACATAGATCAATTAAGCTCAATACTTCCAAATGCCAAAACCAACTTCAACAGAACTAGGGCAACACAACTCTTGAACCATAAGACTTTGACAAAGAGAAATCTGGACCAACAACAATTCTCTCGGATCTCAAACAACATACAGCAAAACATTGTTCACAAGCACCGGAATTAGCAACCTTCCTTTAATACAATTTTCTCAATATCCTCAACATGTACAATCAACAGCAACTAGTAGATAACCAGCTAACCGGTTGACATCAATGACAACACTTCATTCTTCTTCCATTATTGCAACAACTCATGACCCACGAGCCATGAATTACACATCCTGTCAACATGTTCCTTCTTGATGATAGCTCCCTCATTCCTCTTAGCCTCTCATCCATCTTATTTAGCCTCTTAATTGAGTTCCAAGTACTTGTGCAACATCAAAAGCCTTTTAAAAACCTTTGGTTGAAGGGTTTCTTGGGAGAATATATGGTTTCCTAAGTGACCTACCTTAAGTTTTAGGGTCACTTGAGTTACTTGTCCTAGCAAAAAGAGGGAACTTGAACCCTAAAAGGAGTGACCCTATCATATTTGGTAGACATATAGTTGCTTCAACTATGATCATTTTTTCACCTTTTTTTCCCATGATTGAAATTTATTTCTAGTTCTAAGCCATACCTTCTCCTAACTAATTATCTTCTCCTATGTACTTTTAATCAATTCTTCAATCATCTATCCATCAACTTTAGTCTTCTCCCAATCACATCCCCATGATTGAGAAGCTTCAAACCAATAAATATCCCCCTTTCCTTTGGTATTTGAGAGGTTAGTTTTTTTATATTTTCCCAAGATCCTTATTAATAACCCTACATTTCATATTCTCTTTATTTTGGCACAAAGATAGTGAGTCACCTATAGAGAATTAAGTATTTTTCATTACAATATCCACCTATAGTATTCCTATACTCAATACAAGACATTCAAAGCCTTTTCCCTTTATCCATTAAAACCTCAAAGCTTCCTACATCTTCCAATTAATCTATAATTTCTAGATCCAGAGCTCCCCATCCCAATCGTCACTAAAAGAAGGTTCCAACTATTGTAAGGGGATGATCCAAAATAAGTTGGCTCTCTAAAGACACAAACCACCATCACCAACACCAAAAACTTTCTATAAAGCTTCTTTTTCTTTTATAAGTTCTTCATTTATTTTTTAAAGCTCTCTAATTAGTAATTTGAAAACTCAAATTTTCCTAAGAAAAATAACACTTTGTTGCCATTTTTTGGTTATAGAAGGAATCTTTATTTATTTCTCATAATAGATTAAATTTATTGTTGTTAGTTTAAGTAGATTTTCTTTCTTTATTTCTTAGAAAAACCCTTGATCACAACATAAGACACATGAAATTAAATTCTTAATCTCAATGCCAAATACTCCATTCAAATATTATTTTTCAAAATAATTATTGACTTTTAAAATGAATTCTATATATTGACATTTTGTTAGTGTGATCTTATATAAAGAAGTAATAGAAAAATGAAGAATAAACTATAAAGTTAATAAATGAAAGATAATGCAGTAACACTTCTGAAATTTCATATTTGAATAATTAAAAATATTAATATTTTATGAAGAAACTATTTTATTAGTTTTAAATTAAATTAAAAAAATTAAAAAATATTTTTAATAGCATGAGTTCAATTAATTATACTTAAATTTAAAAATTATTATTATAAAAATTAAAATAATTTAAACTTTATAATAAATTTGAAATGTTAATTATGATTGATTAATATTATGTATTTTAATTAGAAACTTAATTAATCAAATATCTATAATTTACTATTTAAAATAGAAATTAATAAGATATAACAGTCAAAAATATTAATTTAGTAATAAATTTAAAATCTTATATCAATTCCAATTAATGAATACTCAAAAATTTCCTAATAAATTTGAAACTGGTGCATCCAAACTGTATTGAAAGTAAATCTTAAGAATCCATACTACCTAACAAATTGAGGTAAAGAGCTACAAAATTCCATTTATTTCTTCTAGTTTAAATAAAATAGAATAATAAAAGAATTTAATGTCTACAAAGTGTAAAAAACAGGCCCAAATAAATATAATTATGAAATAATAGTCATAAACAGGATAAAAAATAGGGCAAAATAGAGCATAAAAACAAAGAGAATAGCTGAAGATATAACAGTCTAACTTATATTCCAAACAATCCAACAATTTACAACTACAGTGTTGTTTGCAATGAACAGATTCATATTTATAGTGGAGCTTGGAAACTTCTAGTAATCTAGAGACTTTTATAGCTAGAATGTTCTTTTTATGAATAACTTCTAGCTATTTCAATATTCTGAAAAATTCTGACATTCTAGAAACTTCTTTACATTCTAGACAATCTTACTTCCTAACATCTCCCCTTAAGATTGGATAGAATATTACAAAAAAGATACAAAGGAGAGGAGAACATTATAACACTATCCCCCCTTAATGTTCACCTTTCGAATCCAAATTGCTTCCTTTCTTGCGTCTTTTGTTGCTCTATATTCTGCTCCACAAGAAGACAATGATGTAGTTGTTTTCTTTTTGCTACTCTGTATAATAGGACTTGATCCAAGATGAAAATCATAGCCTCCAATAGATTTTTTATCATCTATATCCTTACCCCATTCTGAATCATATTCTTTTATCATAGCTTGTTCCCATTCTTTCTTTCCTCTAGCTTGTTCATATAAAATTGGATCATTAATCTGTAACACTTTGGCCATAAAAGCACTACCATTCCTTCCTTGAAGTTTTGATCCTTTCCCATATATATCTTCAATGCTCCTTGTCTTTTGTCTAGCTGAAAAGTCTTCTTCTTCATCATCACTACCTGCAAAAAATGGTTAGTCAAAAACATTAGTTGTTTCATTTTCAATGGTATTGTCATTAGTTGTAGAACTGCACAACTCATCCTCATCAATATTTCCTTGTAAAATATTTGAAAGGTTGGAAGCATTTGTTGTTGTAGAATGAGAAGTGGGTATAAGTTGTGATTATTCATCATACTTTACATCTCTAATAACAAAGACCTTGTTTTTTGTCAAATCATATAACCTGTAAGCCTTTGATTCTTCACTATAACCCATAAACACACTTATGACTTTTTGGTTCTAAATTTTTTCTCTTTTCTTCAGGAATGTGTGCCCAAGCAAGACATCCAAATACTTTAAAATACCCAACATGAGGCTTTCTTCCACTTCGTGCTTCTTCAGGAGTAACATATTTGAGGGCTTTAGTAGGAATTCTATTCATAATATGTGCAACACAAGAGACAGCCAAACCCCAAAATTTACTATACAAGTTTTTAAAATGCAACATACAACGAGCCATTTCTAGAAGAGTTATATTCATCCGTTCAGCCACTCCATTTTGTTGAGGGGTATATGGAGTTGTTTTTTGCACTTTAATACCACAACTTTCACAAAATGATTCAAATGCATAATTACAATATTCACCCCCATTATCCGTCCTTGAGCATTTAATTCTTTTCCCACTTTGATTTTCAACTAATGCTTTAAACTTTTGAAAAACTTCAAATACTTCATTTTTTCTTTCAAGAAAATAAACCCATACTCTCTTGCTATAATCATCAATAAAAGTGAGAAGGTGCCTAGCACCTGAAAGTGAAGGATAGTCTGGTTCACATAAATCACTATGAATGAGTTGCAGTGGATGATTAGCTCTACATGCTTTACCTGAATCAAAAGGATCTCGATGATGTTTTCCTAACACACATCCTTCACAAACTCTTTCACAAACACCTTCAGAAGCTGAAATTTTTGTTAATCCTCTAACCATATCCATTCTAATCATGTCTTGTAATTTTCTATAATTTATATGTCCAAGTCTAGCATGCCAAAGTTTTGACATATAATCAGTCTGAGCAATGAAAGCATGAGAGATTGTGTATGCATCATCAACAAACCCCACAAATTTAAATAGACTCTCTTCATGATCAACTCTACCAATAGTAATTATATTGCTTGGGTCTTTTCTATCTCTAACAATAACCTGATCAGCATTGACAACAAACTCATATCCAGCCTGAACAATTTTATATACTGAAATAAGATTTACCCCTAATCCTTTTACCAATAAAACATTTTTCAAAGTCCCATTTGTCATATTAAGAGTTCATGTTCCTAAAACTGGAAGCTTCATTTTATTACCAATAATTATTTCTTGATCTGAATTCGTTTCTTCATTAAAATCAACAAATAAAGATCTATCTCCAGTCATGTGATAAGATGCTCCTGAATCTAGAATCCATTCTTTATTAAAATCTGAAGCAAAATAACCCCCTTTAACAATGGATTTACTTTTTCCTTGTTTTTGAAAGGACACAGCCAGAAAGCTATTTTTATCCATCTTGCCATTATTAAACCTTTCTTGCTTATATTGTTGCCTTTCATTGTCCCTCTTCTTCAAACAAAATTTCTCAATGTGATTCTCACCTCCACAATACCTGCAAATAATGGGTTTTCTTCCAACTTGCTTTTCTGCACCATCATTTCTAAAAAAGTGGTTAGAGCCATCATCATTTGTAGACTTATTTTTCCAATTCTTTTTTTCATCAAAATTTTAAAAAAATTTACTTTTAGCTGCATATGCATGATTCTTCTTAATATATCCTTCTTTAATTAGTTGAACTTCTTCATCTAAAACTGACTTACAAAATTGATCAAAAGTCTGTTGGGGGGTATTGGGATTTAGTTGAAGAACCCTTTTCCTTGATTCCTTAAATACCTTGTATGGTTGGGGAAGCTTACTTTCAACCATTGCAATCAACTGAAAATCTTTTTTTGCATATTCAACACCTATTTTCTTCAGCTGAGCATTTAAAAAAGTAACTTCATTGAAGTAATCAGACATTTTTTCAAAATCAGATGGATCTAAATTCATCAATTTTTCTTCTATACTAAACATGCTAGCAATGTCTGCATCTTTATAATCCTTTTCTAAATTCTCCCACAGCTCTATTGGATTATCAACATCAACAAATCTTCTATTCAGATTGGGGCTCAAAGCTTTACCAATAATACCTCTAGCTTGCTCCAACTTGCATTTCCACAACTCATTTTCTCTATCATTTTGTTGAGGTTCCCCAATTTCTTTATTCACTATCCTCCATAAAGCCTTCTCTCTTAAAGCATTCTTGACTACAATCTTCCAATCTGCAAAACCACTTCTATCAAAGATAGGCAAAACTTCATTTGAAGAACCCATGTTAGCAAAAATCAGCCTTCAAACAAATATCAATCTAGCAATACTCCAGCAATATAACAGCCCTGCAACCAAATATCACTCCAATAATATATCAGCCCTGCAAGCAAACCACTTCTAGCAATATATTTTCCTGCAGCAAATCCCTCTAGCAATATTTTTCTAGCTTTGATACCATGTAAAAAACAGGCCCAAATAAATATAATTATGAAATAACAGTCATATACAGGACAAAAAATAGGGCAAAACATAGCATAAAAACAAAGAAAACAGTTGAAGATATAACAGTCTAACTTATATTCCAAACAATCCAACAATTTACAACTGCAGTGTTGTTTGTAATGAACAACTTCATATTTATAGTGGAACTTGGAAACTTTTAATAATCTAGAGACTTTTATAGCTGGAATGTTCTTTTTATGAACAACTTCTAGCTATTTCAATATTCTGGAAAAATTTTACATTCTAGAAACTTCTTTACATTCTAGACAATCTTACTTCCGAACACAAAGACCATAGAAAACTTATAATGCATTGCAGGCCTCCTTGATCTCCTCAAAGCACTTGGCAAAACACTTGGCCAGAGTATCGCTGTTTACATAACCTTTGACACCAATCACGTCCAGCCTTAATTTTCCCATGTAGCTCACTACTGTTAAAAGAAGTGTCTGTAGACCCACACAGATTTTCAAATTAGTCTTTAAAACTATTATTGTACGTCAAAATTATATGGTAGATATTCTTACTCTCGTGTGATTTTGTTCAAATAAAAACAACAGATTATTTGATAAAAAAATCTGTGATAGATGAAGATGTAAACATTCCTGTTATTAGATCTTGGGAAACAGTTTTCAGCTCTATCTTTTCTTCTGGTTGGCAAATAACTTACCTGAGGCAAACCCGAACACGAGAAATACATGTTCTTCACCAGAATTCCATTCATGGCTATCTTCTCCATCGGGCACACCATATTCGATATCGTTAACGTTGTATTTGTCATAGTTTTATACATACTAGTAGCAGACGCCTGCAATACAGAATTGTGCAAGCTGTAATTCGAGACTAGTATTCCCTGCTTTAAAAGCAATGAATTCGCATACCTGTCGGCCCAGGGAACAGAGTAGTCGACTGGTAGCGAAGACTTCAAGTGACATTTTCTTCCGATCTATAATTTTTTTGGCTGTTCGCACGAAATCTATTGGATTGTCCGCATTAGCGGTGGGCATGGGTATATGTAACAGCCCAAAGTGGTTTCCCCACGGTGCTCCACTGTCAGGCTTCAGCATCTCTTTTATATCCTGTAAAAACCCGTTTAACAAATAATAATAAGATATTGTTCTGACAAGAAGTATGAATGGCTTGTGAGTCACAATGTTTCCTAAATCCTTAGAACAGACTATAGAAGACAGATTGCGTACGACCTTCAACCCTGACAATACTCTTGTATTGATTGCAACAAGCCCTGTTACTCTTGATTTTGTCATTTTCTTTCTCACTCCCACGTTTCCTCCTGCAATCACTACGTCATTGACTTTATTATTCTCGAAAAGCACAGTTATAAGGACTCTCGGTCACAATTGAAATTTTTGAGTATGTCTATTGTCGCAACTCTCACCATGAGAATGAGTAATTTGCAGGTATCGTTGAAAACCGTAGAAGATTACGCCCATTATCACATCATTCACCGTCTTCAAAACATGTTACCCAAATAAGTATGGCATGATAAACGAGTTAGAAAGTGTGGATATAAAATGAGGGTAAGATGAAAAAAGTTACTCCGCCGATGGAATTTTTTTTTTTTTAACGTCGTCCATGGGGAAGCTGACATGGCTCATAACTTTTGGCAGCATCTCAACCCCAGCAGGCCCTCGAATGGGTAGCTTGCTATCGTCCATCCACGTCATTCTCAGTAAGTTGCTAATGAAATCAGAAGCAGTGTACCACAATACAAGCACAAGCACAAACAGCTTCTGCAACATGTAATACATAAACTCGGTCGAAAGCCATGAGTAAGATGGTGAACTAGCTTTGCGAGGCAAACATTTGAAAGTAGGAAAGGTGAGGGCAAGATTGGGATCCTCTGCTCTGGTGACACAGTAAAACAATAAGGACATGAGAGAAGTACCATCACCTAAAGAATGGTGCATGTTTATAATGCCTGTGGCTCTCGCCTTGCTTGTATTGTAGTTCAGAAAATGGAATTCCCACAGAGGCCGATTTTTAGGAAGAGGGGTAAGGTGTATGTTACAGATATAATCATTTACAAACTCATCATATTCGGTTTGTCCAGGAGGAAACTCTGGGACAATTACATGATCATCCACGTTCACTTGAGTTTTCACCCAATGCAGCACTCCATGCCTGTCCTCGGTCTGCCACCAAACAAGAATGATATCATGGACTCAGGAAAACTAATTACATATTCCATCATAAATAATTCACAAGAATCTCTCATAATTATAAATCATTTATTTAACATTAATAAGATGATGTTCAATTTTCAGATCTTGTCAACATCATTAAAAACTTTCATTTTACTTCATTCTAATGACAACATCAAATAAAATGAATCTTAAACAAACCATTCGTATCAGACTTAAAAACTCTTAAAAAGTCATCTCATATGAAAATAATAAAATGTTATGTAGACACTACACACCATCATACAGGAAAAGCGGGGGTTGGAGGGCAGAAGAATGTCCTTGATGGCTCTCTTCGCTCTGAACACATCTATAGGTTGCTCCACCTCAAATATCGATTGGTTGCATACTGACAGAAACGAAGTACTGAAAACCTGGCCAATGGGACTCACAGCCTCGCCGCCATTAGCATTTGGGTCCATAGATAGTTGATAGAACAAAACCCTGTAACACCACGATGTCGCGCAACTGCTGTGCTTCTGAAATGCCAAAACGATGGTGGATATATATTAACCTGCAATCTCCACTGATCATCTCTTACATGTGCATTAAATTAGCATTGAAACAACTACATACCCATAAACGAACTTGCCTTGAATTATTACTGGACACCTAATTCCGGAACTATGAAGATGCCACTGAATGCTTTAAATTAAATTTTGGAAACTCTTAATCAAGACCGTATGTTAATTGATTACATCTATGAAGCCCCGCCAAAGCGCATGTGCGGTGTAATTACGTTCCAACGTCAGATACTACTATTTAGCTTTTAAGCTCCTTTTCACGTTATTACCCCATTGGGTGTTTTTTTGTTATGGGCTTTAATAATTACTCTTTTAGAATAGGAAATACTTTTAACTGGTATGAACTCATTATATCTTTTAATTGAGTAGATGTTCGTTTTAAGGATATGCAACAACCATAGGAATAGTTGTTATTTTTAATGTTAGATATAGGAAATAAAGGAATTCAAATTTTTATATAAGGCGTATATTTATTATAAAAAGTTTGAAGTGTATTTTTAGAGTTTCGAATGTAAGTCCATCATCCCATACAAAAAAGTGATTAGGAATTTAAGTCTTTTTTATATTTTATATGAAACCACTATTTAGATATTAGACTTTTTTGAAAATAAGTAAACAATTGGTTATTAGTGTATTTTACATCATGAAATTAACATACTCATACCATTTTTCATTTAGTTTGTGTTCACCTTGTGAAAGTGACTTAATGTAATAACATATCAATACAAGCAACATACTTTTGTGTTTGGTTTGACCAATGATCCAACTATTATCCATATTTGTTTCATCCATATTAAGACCAATTTTCTTACATTTGTCTGCTAATCATTCTAATTTTAGCCCTACTCAAACTCACTTTCCTACATTTTTCCTTGACCTCAAAATTATCACTTACTCTCATTCTGATTTCACTTACTTTTATACATTCACCCTTGACCTTGAAGGTATCACTTCATAACCATGGTTCATTTCCACATTACTCTAGATTGACCTAGTTCAATTCTAAGGCATCTAGGAGTGACACCATAAATTCAATTATCAAACTCAAATTTTAGCTTTCCCATCCATTTGTACTAGTTATTATGAGCTAACTAACACATGTTTTATGTGG
This sequence comes from Sequoia sempervirens, assembly GCA_007258455.2. NCBI lineage: Eukaryota > Viridiplantae > Streptophyta > Pinopsida > Cupressales > Cupressaceae > Sequoia > Sequoia sempervirens. The sequence continues at coordinate 48,689,024 of VDFB02000009.1, forward strand.
CATATTGCTATGTCAAAGTATTTAAAGACATTCAATGTGTAATTAATTAATAAAATGAGAGTCATGATCACATTACAAGCTAATTAGATCACACTTCAATTCTAAAGGAGAATAAAAAATCATATCTACATAATCATCATATATGCCATCAACCTGTCTACATATGTTGTCTTTGATATTGTTCATTGTTGCTAATCCACTCTAGCAATGAATTTGACCTAGGAGAAAAAAATAACCTATTTGATTTGTCAAAATCCTAAACAGTGTCTCTAAACACCACATTGATATTAAGTGAGAGAAGTGATCCTAGATCTAACAAATGAATTAGTTTGGATCTAGTTTTTTTTTCTTAACATTGGAACAAAAATCGACTAGGGTTGTTGTGATTGGTTAACTACCTCAAAGGAGAGCCAAATTGCTTAGGTTATGTTTCTTTGTTGTAATGAAGAGAGATTATGTGAGTGTGATTTGACTAACCTAATTGATATGAGCCCTAATTTGAAAACACGAATGATCGCACAAACAGAAATAGAAAATTGTAGAAATGGGTATAGATATGAGATGTGCAAACAAAGGAGCACTTATGGTTGAAAGTTGAGCTTGAAATGCAGGGACAAGGGCATGGGGTGTCCTAGTCTGAGGGTTATGGGATGATCATAAGGCTTGAAAATTTGTAGAAGTCTACTCTATAGATCCTACAAAGTGTTACTGATAGAAGTTTTGGATCTAGATTTATACACATGAGAAGAGGGGAAAGGTTGTGTTGTATAGGATTTTTCCTTATTCAAACCCTTTTTTTGGTGTTCCCACCTCTACACAATAATGATAATGATAGTATAATCGTGTTCCCTTACGAGGGAAGTGGAAAAGTAAAGACTTGCAAGGGTTAGTCCACATAACACAATAAAGAGTTGTAGCAAGAATGTAGAGATGAAGTTGCATGTATCTTCACAATTGGAGAATAATAATTCATAATTCATCATAGTGCATTATAGATCATCAATTTAGATGTTCAAATGAGGGGGAAAACTTGTTTATATATGCATCCAAGTTGATTTTTGAACCTAGGTTGATTAGGCATCACTTTTAAAACACCAAAGGCCAACACTAGAGGTGGTAACAATGTAAAAGAAAACTCCTAGGACTAGGGTGCTCAGTGCCTTAATCTGAGACTTTTTAACCCTAAAAACTATGGATGTTTGGGAATTAAATATATTTTCCCAATTTGGTCTCGAAATGAATAATTATGAATGTAATTAATTATACATGCATAATAAGGTGTTAAACCTAGTGTGAAATTATTAGGGGTAACAATTTACTACATGTTACAATTGATAGAATCAAATACCAAGAAGACAATGAAAATTAATTGTATTGGTCATGTTCCTATTACAAGTTATAGAGATCTAACCACCCAATTAGAAAATGAGTTGGACTAACTAGAAAGAAATTTGCAAGAGGCTCATGAGGCTCAGGAAGCCCTTCATGTTGCCTACTAATTTGAATATTTTGCAACACCCTATGTACTTCTAGAAAACTTTATAGAGGAACAAAATATAGGGCCACTCAACCCAATCACAAGACAATCCACCTTAAGGTGGTGAAACTCAAAAAGAAAAGGCAACAATGACCATAGATCTAATAGCCATCTTGGTCCAACAAATTAGGGTGATTGAGATTGGAGGTGTCAAACAATATCTTCAAGACAAAATAAAAGAAAGGCCTAGATAATTAAGGTAACAACTATATACCAATCTTGTTACTATCACTAAAGCTGATCAAAGTTAGGGGTAACACAATTAACCCATTTTTAAAATTTATATTCTCAAAACGTAAGTAATTATGAGGTGTTTATTCCTCCTTAGCAACAACAAGTTCATAACATGTAGCCTAATGGTATTACCATGGTACAAAATTATATGGTACTACTAAGAACTCAACTAATAAAAACACAAAAAATTTATATAATCATATTTGGATACCAAACCAGTTATCACTTTCAAGCTCAACCTAGTTCACAAGTCCCTCCTATGTGGCCCATGCTCACAAGAACCTTATCTACAATGCAAAGCTCCTTCTCAAGGACTTATTTGTACTACTTAAATGAATCCATAGAATTTGACATTTGTAGTGTTATTATTGTTTCCCCTTCCTAGATCTACCAAAGATTAAAGTGGAGGGAGACCCTAACTCACACTTCAAAGTGTACACAATAGCAAGAAGGGAACTCCTCTATTGGGATAGAGTTGTGGCTAGAATCCTTCCAAAGTCCCTCAAAGGGATTTATTTAGATTGGTACTATCACCTCCCTGAGGCTTTGATACATTCATCTTGGAAAACCATAAGAGAGGCTATCATGGCATTTGATATGAACAAACTAGTAAGCACAAGAATATGAAAATTCTTAAGTGTGTAAAAAATATGCTAATGAGTTTTTAGTGCACTTCATCACATGTTGGATTTAGTTCTTCTATTCATTGATAAGTGCACCTAACATGGCCATTGAGAACAATGTGATCCCTTTCTGCATGCCTTTAATAAGGACACCAAAGAACGAATTCAAAATTTCCCTATAAATCCTACAAAGAATCATTAGATAGTGCATTAATAATTGACCAAGTTTCCACAAAAAATGAGAAAATAAGTTACAGGAATGAGTGGAAGACTCATGACCATACAAAAATTACAATAATGGAAACAAACCTTCTATGAAAATTCAAATAAAACATAGCACAACAATACAAGGGTTTACTAATGCACCCCCTACAAAGAACAACAATAATAAGTGTTATAAAAAATGGATATGGTAGAAGGGATACATTCCCTGGAATAACCAAAATAGCAATGTTGTTAACTACCTGAAAAATTATTATTATTATCAAAGGGATAATCAACAAGGAAACTACTAGTGTTAGGATAATATATATAAACAATATCATCAAATATATAAGCACAACCAATAATGCTCATTTCACAAAATGAAGGGGCATATATAAAGAGTTGTGTCAAGAGTAAAATAGGTTCATCTCAAAAATCCTTAAGGATTAACAAAACTTGTTTATAGAAATGTTCCTCAACTCTCAAGAGATGATGGCCAATAATAATAATAATTGACAGACACCTGTTGCCCTCAAAATGTGAATGTGAGGATCTTTTAGGATCATTTTCCTTCTCACTGTAGAAATTAAGAAAATAATCATAATGAAACCACTTTAGGATAAACAAATGCTTCATGCCCTTAAATTTCTCAACCTAAAACATACACAACCTCAATTTTTTTAAGATTTTCTATTGCAACTAAGACAATTTAAAGTTTTTAAAAGTTTACTTGCAACTGATGACATCAAGTTTACAATATCATTGTATAACTTTATATTTTAGAGGAAGGATTTTATCTTACATACTAGTCTAGAAAGTTTTATTTGGGACATGTATTATATCTTTTGTCTAGGAGGTTTAAGGTATTACAAGTTGATGAACTTCTTAGTGATATATTAACGAGTATCTAATACTAATAAAATTCCTTCCTATCCAAGATATTAGTCTTCCTACTTTGACTATAAGGAAAATTTCATTGTGAAATGATTTAAGTTTAACCAATACGAACTAAGGTTATTATTATTCTAATAAAGGGTAAGTGCATAAAGATGGGGCCAAAAAGTGGCCACTCCACTTTTGGGTCCTGAAATAGCAAAAACGTGAGCACGGCATAACAAAACACGCTTGCATTATGGTTTGAATTTTAAAAAGTGCAAGCACATTATAATGCACTCGCATTATGTGAATGCTTTCATAAAACACAATTGTGTTATAATGCGCTCACATTTTATTCTGCACTAAAAAAAAATCTCTTTTTTTTCTCTTTCTTCTCCTTATCTTTCAATGAAACTATATACATGAAATAAGTTACATTTAAGTATAAGAAAGTAAATGTCCACTTTCTTATACTTTAAGTTATATTTCATGTATATAGTTTTAGGATGTTTGAGAGTGGTTTTGGATCTCTAGGAGTTATAATGCAAATTTTATTTTTTGGAAGATCTTGTAAATTTTCAGAATTAGTCAAATTTCAGTAATCAGCATGTCAACTTTCAATAATTAGGAGGTCAAATTTCAGTAATCAACAAGTTGTATCATCCTTCTCTGATCCAGGTGGATACTTTTTTGTCAAAATTTGAAGTGTTCCATATGCTTCAGAAATCACTGCAATGACGAAGTGCTTAGAAAATTGAATCCAACACAACTTGAATAGAGTCAAAAGGAGCTCATATGCTCAAGTTATGCTCAGACAAAGTTGGGTCAAACAGGGAACCAGGGGCCAGTCAGAAAGGCAAAAAAATTGATCAGATCTCAAAATTGGTCAAAAGTAGCATCATGTCGAAGAGCTCATCGCCACGATTCCAATGCCACTCGTTTCATCAAAAAGGAGCTTGTGCAACAAATATATGGCCTATCAAAGTTGTAGGTTGGTTGGGTTGACTGGACTGTACAATGCTGATGTCAGCAGATGACATGGACCAATCGGACGATGACACATGGCATCTGTACGATTAGTTGGCAGCACAATCAACAGTGATGTTGAGGTGATGTGGCAGTATGATGTCAGAGTCGACCCAATTGTAAAATGACGCATGTCTTGTATGAGTGTATAATATTATGCCACATGGGCCAACAGTTGGGCGCCACGTGGCATTGTCGTCAACTTCCTCCTGCGTTAGATTGCTTGTTTGTTCAAAATTTTATTGGTGGGGTTGAACCCCCCACCTCTCCTTTACAATTTTCACTCTCCACCGCTAGGCCGTGCATATCACTCAAATATGTGTGTGGCATTGGATGGTTTTGATAAAGCTATGGTTTAGATTGCATTCTAAAAATGGAAGGGGTAGGGGCCAAACCAGATACCTCCCCACCCCTAAACTCCATCTCTACCACTACACCACAAGTGGTGTCGAGTCCTTTTCGGGGCTCAGTAGTTTTAAGGAATATCTCAAAAATTGAACTCCCTAAAATTGAATTTTTAACCCCTCAATTTAAGGATAAAATCTTTAACTAGCCCAAATTTAAAATAACTATATAAGGGGCTTTTTGAAATATTTAAAGAAGATTTAAAAGGTTAAGTCCTCAAAATAAGGCATAAACCCCTATTTCAAAGGTGTGCAATAGCCCGAGGGGCTTTAAAATAAATATGTTATGTTGTATAAGATTATCCTAAAGGATTTTAGGATATATTTTTAAAATACTATCAAGGGGCTTAAAAATAAATTGAATAATATTGTATGGGATATGTAGATTTATCCATGTGAATAGGGAGAAATTGTAAAAGATTTTTACTTGTAATGGGTGATATAGGCTGATTTTTGTAATCATATGGTTTTGAACCATATTAAGCATATTTTATATATAAAAAGGGGAGAGTTTAGGATTTTTGGAACCAAACGGTGACTTAGGAGAGAATTTTGAATTATGGAGAGAATTTGTATGGAGAGTCTAAGTGTCTAAATCTGTGCATCGAAGGAGTGTTACTTTGCTGCACTTGAAGGAGGAAGACTTTGATACTCTTGAAGACTCGACACTGTATTATGTTGATGCCTTGTAATCAGTTTGGAGCATAATCAAGGATCAGTCACTCTATTGGAGAGGGACCTAGAGACGTAGCCATTTTGGCGAACTCTGTTATCAACTTGTGTTTTGTCTACTATCTCCTTTCTCTCTTCTGTTATTTTCATCACTTTAATTTGGTTGTTTAATCATTGAATGTTGTTTAAGCATTTTAATTATGAAATTATGTTTTAAAACCCTTCAGTTTAATCATTGTAAAAGTTGTTATTCATGTTCAAAAGTCCTAGATCCTAACATCATATCATTCTCTCTCTATCTCACTCATTTTTTATCCCTTATGCTCTCTCTCTCTCTCTCACACTCTCTCCTTTCCTCTCTAATCCTCTTTATGTCC
>VDFB02000009.1:48694996-48804768 GCA_007258455.2 Sequoia sempervirens
CCTCCCTCCTCCCTCCTCTCTATCTCTTCTTCCTTATATACTTCTCTATATCTCTCTCTCTCCATCTCTACCTCTCCCTCCATACTTCCCTCTCTCTCAATCTCCCAACCTCTCTCTCTACCTCTCCCTCCATCCTTCCCTCTCTATTTCTCTTTCTCTCCCCCCACATATTTCTCTCACTCTCTCCTTCCCTCTCTACTTTTGGTCTCTACAATTCTCTGTGTCTTGTCCTCCTTCCTCCCACCTCCCTCTCCCCATCTTCACACCTTTCCCTTTCTCTCTCTCTCTCTCTCCTTCCCTCTATACTTCTCTCTATCTCACATCTCTCTCTCTCCCTCCCTCCCTCATTCCCTCTCTAATTTTCTCTATCTCCCCCCACTCCCTCTCTACTCTCTACCTCTCTCTCCCTCCCTCCCTCCACTCTCTCTCAATCTCTCTACCTTCCTCCTTCCCTCTCTCTCAATCTCCCAAACCCTATATCAAATATCCTAATCCCTATACCCTATACACTTAACCCTATACCCCCAACCCTCAACCCTATACCTTAAACCCTAAACCCTACACCCTATACCCTCAACCTTATACCCTAAACCCTAAACATTATCCCTCAACCATATACCCTCAACCCTATACTTATACCCTAAACCCTACACTCTCAAATCTTAACCCTAAACCATATACCTTCAACCCTATATCCTATACCCAATATCCTAAACCCTAATCCCTATACCCTATACACTTAACCCTATACCCTCAACCCTAAACACTATCCCTGTTCACCCTCATCTATATACCTTATACCCTAAACCCTAAACATTATCCCTCAACCATATACTTAAACCCTACACTCTCTACCTGATACCCTCAATTTTATACCCAATTCCTAAACCCTAATCCCTATACCCTATACACTTAACCCTATACCCTCAACCTTGAACATTATCCCTCACCCCTCAACCCTATACCTTAAACCCTAAACCCTACACCCTCAACCCTCATCCCTATGCCCTATACCCTTAACCTTATACCATAAACCCTAGATCCTAAACCCTCAACCCAATACCCTCAACCCTGTACCCAATATCCTAAACCCTAATCCCTATACCCTATACACTTAACCCTATACCTTAAACTCTAAATCCTACACCCTCAACCCTCATCCCTATACCCTCAACCTTATACCCTAAACCCTGAACATTATCCCTCAACCCTCAACCCTATATCCAATACCCTAAACCCTAATCCCTATACTCTATACACTTTATAAAGGAATCAGCCAACAACAAAAGAAATTCTAAACTTTGACCACATAAAAGTGGTCTTTATGTTTTGAATTTCAAAATGATGTAAACTAATAAAATGTAGAACTTTTGATGAATTTTATTCCTGTAATTTTTCATATTTTTAACAAAATTGCTTTCATTACTTTTTTATCAATTTAAGAACAAATTTTGGAATGCTAAAAATTTCATAAAAAAAGTGACTTCATGGGCCGTCAAGAAATAAATTGACAAAAACTTCATTTCTCCCTAATTTTTTTTCTCCAAATAGGTAACTTCAATATCTTGTGCATGGAAAAAAAAATCATATTTTGATGTATATTTTTCTCGTAATAATGTTTTAAAGTCAAACTTGTCAAAATTCAATAGTTTTCATGGTCTGTCAACTATTGTCTATTTTTTTAATCGCTTTCAAAAAAAAAATTATACCCTTTGAAGAAGACTCTCTCTCTTCTGCCCATATATTTTTAAAAAAAATTAATATTTTTTACTATTTTTTTAATTTCTAATCAGCCTCCTTTTTAACTTTAACAACCTACTTGCATTATTTTAAAAATAAAATATATTAAAACTAATCAAAATATTTAAAAAATTATATATTTGGATTCACCACTCTGAGCTCTACAAAAGCGTATTTTTCTTGTTTGCAAAAAAAACCTTTTGACTAAAGAAATAATTAGTTGAAGTTGAAAGTTTCAGAAAATTATGAAAAAAGCTGAGTTGGCTACCAACTAGGATGCCACATAGATAGTTTCGACTGAAAGGGTTTCTATCGAAAGGGTTTTGGTCAAAACCCTGACGATAGAAACCTCGCACATAAATAAGCCAATTTCAAAGTGGGAAAAGGGAAAAAAAAAATTTGGATTTGGCTGAAACCTATTCGACCAAAACCCTATGTTCCATGTATACGCCACATGGTTTCAGTCGAAACCTAGTAGGCTGAAACTTTCTTGGAAAAAAATATTTTGCTCAGAACTATTTATTTGGCCAAAATTGTGACACAGTTTTGTGCTTTTACCCACCCTAAACCCTGAACATTATCCCTCAACCCTCAACCCTATACTTAAACCCTAAACCCTACACTCTTTACCTAATACCCTCAATGCTATACCCAATTGCTACACCCTAATCCTTATACCATATACACTTAACCCTATACCCTCAACCTTGAACACTATCCCTCACCCCTCAACCCTATACCTTAAACCCTAATCCCTATACCCTATACAATTAACCCTATACCCTCAACCTTGAACACTATCCCTCACCCCTCAACCCTATACCTTAAACCCTAAACCCTACACCCTCAACCCTCATCCCTATCCCCTATACCCTCAACCTTATACCCTAAACCCTAGATCCTAAACCCTCAACCCAATACCCTCAACCTTGTAACCAATATCCTAAACCCTAATCCCTATACCCTATATACTTAACCCTATACCTTAAACCCTACACCCTCAACCCTCATCCCTATACCCTATACCCTCAACCTTATACCCTAAACCCTAAACATTATCCCTCAACCCTCAACCCTCAACCCTCAACCCTATATCAAATATCTTAAACCCTAATCCCTATACTCTATACACTTAACCTTGTACCCTCAACCCTATACCCTTAGCCCTATACTTAAACCCTAAACTCTACACTCTCAACCCTCAACCCTATACCTTATTCCCTAAACCCTATACCCTATACACTTAACCTTATACCCTCAACCCTCAACCCTATAATTAAACCCTAAACCCTCAACCCTAAACCCAATACCCAACATCCTAAACCATAATCCCTATACCCTATACACTTAACCCTATACCCTCAACCCTAAACACTATCCCTTAACCCTCAACCCTATACCTTAAACCCTAAACCCTACACCCTTAACCATCATCCCTATACCCTATATATCCTCAACCTTGTACTATAAAACTTGATCATTATCCCTCAACCCTACATTCAAACTTGTACACTAACCCCTAAACCTAATACCCTCAACCCTATACCCAATATCCTAAACCCTAATCCCTTACCCTATACACTTAACCCTATACCCTCAACCCTAAACACTATCCCTCCACCCTCAACCCTAATCCTTACACCCTCAACCATTATCCCTATACCCTATACCCTCAACCTTGAACACTATCCCTCAACCCTCATAGGGGGAGAGAGAAAGAGGGTGGAGGGAGGAAGGAAGGGAGAGAGAGAGAGAGAGAGAGAGAGAGAGGGAGATGGGAGATAAAGAGTAGAGACGGAAGGAGAGAGTTAGAGAGAAAGAGGGTAAGGGAAGGAGGGAGGGAGAGAGAGGGGGGGAGAGAGGGGGAGAATGGTGAGGGGGGGAGAGAGGGGGAGAATGGTGAGATAGAGAGGAGAGAGTGGGAGAGAAAGAGGGGAGAGAGAGAGAGAGAGGAGACATAGGTGAGATAGAGAGAGTGATGGAGGAAGAGGTAGGTAGAGAGAGGAAAGGGAGTTGCATGTGATGAGTGGAAATGAAAATGCTATGACATCAGACAGATTACCAGATTATGAATGAGATGATGAGACACGGGATGAATATGATGATGATGACAGATATCAACAGATATTAATAGGATTAATGATGGGATAGCTATGGCAGATGTGATTGTGACGATGATATGAAACACAGAGACAGATGAGGCTGATGGATGTGATGGAATGGAGGCAAAGATGATTACGTGGAGACAGACGGACGGAGATGAATGAGAACGGCGAGACATATTTTATGTGATGATGATGGACATATATATATTATTATATATATATATATATATATATATATATATATATATATATATATATATATATATATATAGACGGAGGAGACAGAGATCAGGAGATGCATAAGGAGAGGACAGAGGAGGATGAGGAGACAAAGATAACAGGAGTGGCATGAGGAGACATATACAGGAGAATGAACGAGGGAGGAGAGGTGCAGAGATCATAGGACTGATTTGACGGAGTAGGCAGAGTGGACAGAGTAGAGGAGGGAAGGAGATGGATGGAGAGTGGAGGTGAGAGAGAGGTGAGGACAGAGCAATAGAGAGAGGGAGATGGGAGATATAGATAAGTAGAGATGGAAGGAGGGAGGGAGAGGTAGGGAGGGGAAAAAGGGGTGAGATGCAAAGAAAAAAAAGAGAGTAATGGAGGGAGAGGTAGGTAGAGAGAGGTGTTGGTTGTTTTTAATTCACAACTAGATCTCACAAATATTTGGAGGGATCGACCAACAAACAAGTGAAAGTTGAAAGAACTTTCCCTATACACTTTGGGCTCTACAAAACCCGAGAGGGTGATCCCTTACAATGTAATTATGATCTCATGTTCTAATTTATCTCATATATTTTAGATAATATATATATTCTCATATAATTTTCTTGATAAATGAAGAATGTAGAAGATCTGGAAAATCCTTTAAAGCATTCGACAATATATAGCACTTGAGAATATGAAATCACATGAAACTTCTAAAATAAACTCAACTAAAATGTAACTTTGTGATTGTTCTTTTAAATGTGAGAGATATTAGAGATGTAACTTCAAACAAATATTGTATATCGGTGCCTTAACCAAGGGAATGGAGTCAGATATAGTGTAGACTATATGGTATAACAAAATTTCATCTAAGCATTACAGAGCTCTACAACATTGCATTACAATTTCATACTCAAAATCCCTAATCAATTCTTCTTATCAAATCCCCGCACAATGTTACGCAAACCTATACTTCCATTAAAATATTTAACCTATTCTTTGAATAAGAGCATCAATAGAAGCATACATCCATTGGGACAACAATGGAGACAAATCAAATAATCTTTGATCAATTTCATTTATAATTTGCATAAAGAGTAGAACATGAGACAATTGGCTTCAGAATTATCATTGTATTCATTCAAATGCTAGTACTGTTATATAACATATGAAAAAGAAAAAGATACAGACTCAATAACCTAAGAAAAGACTTGAACTCTATTCTTTGTGTTACATTACAAAATTCTCTAAGAGATCAATCATCCTGTGCAAATGGCCTTGAATTTTGTTTTATAAGACAAGGGGGCAACAAGCTTCGGGCCAATTACACATGTCATATTTTCATTTGAAAAACAATTACATTTCAAAAATACAAGTACAACTACTTGCCCGTGGATGGAATATTCTAAGGACAAATACAGTTATATTTACTCTTTGTAATCTTTATCCCTCCAAAAGTGTCTTGATGTTGATTGTTGATTCCTTGTCGCTCCTTTTCTTTACTCTTCTTGATGTGAACCCGAGAATGTTGAGATGGAAAGTGAAGACAAAAACCTCTTTGTTTTCATTGTTGAAACTATTTGGGAATGTTGAATGTTTATAGAAGACAAAATTTGTCCACATCACCAGGAGCACGCTCTACAAGTCAGGAATTTATTTGTTCTTCTTATCCCATGTGTCATAATCTTCCTCTAAAGGCCAGCTAAAAGACATGAACTCATCCAATTTGTTTCTATATGGGCCATACCTTTTTACTACCTGGTTAGCTTCCTTATCAAAATCTTCCAAAAACTTACTGGTGAGTGATAATTTTTCCATACTATTCTTTAGCATATTGTAGTTTTGTAAAATGTATCCCTTTACATTTTCACACTTGTTTGGGCCCTCCTAGTTAATTTGAACTTAATTGTGCCTTATTTTAGTGTTGTAAGGTGTACTCCTTTATACTTTCACACTTATTTAGGGCTACTTTAATTAATTGAGCATAATTTGCCTTAATTTTCCCCTTAATTCATTTACCAAACCTATTTTATTACATTTTTTGAAGAGGAAACCCGACATTCATTAATGCCTAAACATAACACTTCTCATTGAGCAATGTGTGTCCTAGGTTTAGGGACCTAGGACCCATTCACCCATGGCCGAATGGGTCCTCCCTTAGACCTAGGACCTAAATTCAAATTATGTTTTTGGTGGTATTTAATGTTTTCAAATCTATATTCAGATGTTAGCTTGTGATATTTGATTTTTGAGAAATTAAGGAATGCATATCTATAAATACAAGGTTATTTCACTATGTTTCACATAGAGTTTTCAAGCTAGAAGATTTTCATGAGATCAAGTTAGAGTTCAAGAGCATTTCAAGATAAATTCAAGGCATTCAAAGGCATATTTATTGAAGATTTATTGCAAAAATCAAGATTCAATCGTAATGTCAAAGTCTTCTTGCATCATGCATGTTATTGGAGCTAATATGATGATGTAGGTTTCATGATCCATTCAAGTATTCAAAGCATTATTTCAAGTCAAGATTCAAGGTTCAAGATCCACATCCATTGAAGCAAATTCATGCAACTTATAGATTTATATTCCAAGGTTTATGCAAGGGTTTGTTGAGTGGTAACATTGCTTTGTTCATTCTTCATTCCCTCTTTCATGTTTTATTTCATTTCAAGGTTTAATTACAAAAACAAAGTTTGACCAAGGCAAACCCACATTCACCAAAAACAAAACATTTTTCCCTCTTGATTTGTGTTTGCAGATTTAGGTGGAAGAAATCTTGAAGATCTCTTGAAGAGAAAATTTGAAGAACTTGTCAAAGTTGTAAAAATTTAGCAAAGTTGTCATCTTCTCATGGAAACTCACTTATAGAATTTTTTTCTGGCTCTCCGAACCTGAAACCTGGACAAATTAGAAGATTCAAATATGTAGTAGAGGCTCCCGAAAGTTGTAGAGAAACCCTAACTCAGGACCCATTCGCCCCTGGGTGAATGAGTCCTAGATCAACTTCAGAAACTGACTTTTAGTGACTGGTACACTCAGATTTTCCCCTCTCTAATCTACATTCTATTTTTTTGTTATGTCAAAAATGAGTTTAATCTTGCTATTTCAAGTGTTAGATTACATTTTGGTGTTAGTTTACTATTTTTATTTTTTCTCCCCAAAGTGTTGTTTGACCTTGACCCTCGTGTTGACACAAAAAGGAAATCTACAGATTCACACCTTGAGTTGACTCACCTAAGGGTTGTAAGGAAATTCTTTGTATCGATCTCATTTCCTATTGAATTGAGGAAGAATAGGTCCATCATAACCATTTCTATTGATCTCACCCACCTAACCTATTTTTCATCATTTCATTTTGGTGAACCTGACCTTTTGAGCATTGTTTCTTTTTTATTTTGGAGTCTATTTTAGCCCTAGATCTAGATCTTGCATCCATTTGCATTGCATTGAATTGAATCTCATTTAGGGTTTTAGGATTGCATTTTTTCATTCTTAAATCTAAAAAATATTTTTAAAAAAATAGTCATTTTGCAAAGCATTTACATAACATTGCATCATCATTCATTTGCATTACAAAATTGAATCAAAATTGCATTTCAAATTAGCTCTCCTAAGTTGTCATTTAGTTATAATTTGCATTTGCATTCAAGCTTAATTTTACAAAAATATAAAACTGTAACTCACTGTCTAAAACCAGAATCTAGGAACTAAAAGAATCAACTTAAAAATTTGTAAAAACATTTTTAAAGACCCTAAGCTAGGACCCATCCGCCCTGGGTGAATGACTCCCTAATCAGGGTTGTTTCCTGAATTTTTGGGCATTAAAACCTTTGTTTTTGTATTATGTTCTGTTGTTTTCAATTTTGCATTTCAATTTGCAAAATTTATGTTAATTGGAATTGATCATATTAAGCTTCATTTGATAAATTCAATGCATTGTGTGAATTCAATTACATTTACAAGACATTATTTTCAGGTTTTTACATAGCATAATCAAAAAATTATCTCATTTGAAATTTGAAAATTGCTTTTACATATTTGCATTGCACTTTACATCTTAGGATATTTGATTGCATCTTGCCTATTTTCCATTTTGGGTGCATACCGAGTTTGTGAAACTTGTATAAGCTTTACAACTTTGCGTCCTATTGCCAATACTATTGTGATACATAGTTCGAGACTCATGCCATCTCGTGATACACCATTCACCATGGATCTTGGGTTTTCTAACTCTTTCACTACAGTGCCGGGACAATTAACAACCCCATGGATACTCAGCCATACCCTCACTTCCACACTTTGCCCACATCTACAGGCTATAAAATATTTTAGAGCATAGAGAAATAATATGTTTAAGTTTTAATTTGGCCATGATTTATTTGCACTTGCAGTTTCACACTTTTAATTTATACACTAAATGATAAATGTATTATTTTGTTAAAATTCTTTTGCATTTTAAATATATGACTATTCACATACATTGACTATTACTTTTATTTGACACTAATTTAATTTTACCACAACAAAGTTTGTAAAATATCTCATCCCTACAACAAATTTCCACACTAAATCAAAACAACAATGGCCAACCTTCACAATACATCAAAACCAACCCATTATCCTTGGATATATTGAGAACACAAATGCCACAAGGTATATAGGTTCCTAGGTTTGAGAAATATGGTGGGAAAGGAGATCCTATTAGCCATGTTTCCACATACACAGCCTTATGTAGTGACTTCATTTTTGAAGATAAACTCCTGGCTAAACTCTTCCCTAGATCCTTGAAAGATACTGCTTTAGAGTGGTTTTTCTCTTTATCGAATAATTCAATTCATTCATTCAATGAACTTATTGATTCCTTTTACAACCACTTCCAAATTCGCATGGGTCCTAAGATGACCTTAGCTAATTTTATGACATGTAAACAAAAGGAACATGAAAAGCTCACTAATTTCATAGTGCGATACCAAATGCTTTGCTCACAAATAAATATTAAGATTCCTTATGCGGACCTTCAAAGAATGTTTATTTCTAATTTGCAAGACAAAATTCAAGCTAAGATTGAAATGTTGAGGTTTCCTTCTTTCACACAGTTGTGTACAACCCTTCGTGATTATCAAAATTTGATTAGTAGTCATGATGTAAAAAATATCTCTAACCATCCTAAAAAGTTTGAATCCACACCTCAAATCAATTATCAACCTTTCAAGATTAAAAATAAGGGATTTCTACAACTCAATCCCCATCAATCAAATCAAAATGTTGACAACCAAGTGGTTGCTATAAAGACAAAAAAAAACCATATTCCTTTGTGTATAGAAATAGATAATTTACACCCCTACCTGATACCCTTCATAATATCATGTTGCAGCTCTTAGACAAGAATTTGATTTCCTTACCTCTTGTTAGAGATCCTGTTCTTACTAAGCCTTTACCTTCAAACTATAGACCAAATGCCTATTTCCATTTTCACTGACAAAATGGACATATGATATGGAACATTGCAAGTTTCTTTTAAACATCTTGTGCAAGACCTCATTGACTCTAATCGTATTCAAATTGGAGGTGTTAATGATCAAGGTAATAAGTTTGTAGCTCCTAATAAAAAATTTCAAATCTTTACCAATCCTATGCCTAATCATAATATCTCCTTTATCAAAGCTAGTGAAACAAAGAATGATGTGATGAATGTGGACACAGATGATGAAGACATGAAAGACAATGAGTACAACCTTATGAATGGTTTGGTTGGATTTATTGACGCTAAACCTTGTAAGGGCCTAACTAAGATGTCACTTGACATTGCTTTCTCATAACAAGACATACTTAAACATGCACTCAATGGTCCTCTTTACATAGCTGGAAGAATCAATGACAAGTCTACTAATGGGATATTAATTGATCTCGTCTGTGTAGAGAACGTGATCACTAAAGAATTCATATTTGTGCATGAGCATTTGAAGGAGATGTTTTAGCCATTTATGGCCCTGCTGTTACCAAAAATATTGGTACATAACCAAAAGTAGCAATTGTCCATGTTGATTTAGTTGACATCCATGGCCAAATGACAATTACTATAAACATTAACAACAAACTAATTGATAGATTTTTGCCACAGTTATTGCCTCATACAAGTGTGTGTATCACAAATTTTGTCACTAGAAAGAAAACACAATTTGAAAGAGGAGATGTTGATTATTCCCTTGTATTAACCCCTAAAAGCACCATTGAACCCATTGACAAATTTTGTAAGGAGCGCAACCTGATTCCTGACACAACCATCTCGCAACTCATCCAATCAGAAAACAACTATTCTATTGGAACAATTGGCATTGTTGTTATTGATCGCCATCAAGTGCCAAAGCAATATGAGCTACAAATTAAGAATGGAGAGTCCCAGGATGACTTCGCCACTGTAAGATATTTTGCACAATTAATGTTGGCATTGTAGAATTTGAGCACTTTCCTTTTTTGAATTTTCTAAATACTTTTTAAAACTTGTTTTTGATAGAGCTAACTTGCTTATAGAATGCATTTTTGCATTAACAACATTTACATTTTAGAAGTCTTCTTTCGATTAAATTAATGTATAATTTTTAATCTAATTTAGTGTTATCAAATTCTTAAATTGATTTTTCATGGAATTTTCCATTTCAACAATTCTATATTTTATAGGTTATAGTCCCTAGCAGACATGTGAAGCTCTATGCCACACTTCAACTAATGCTAGCATCACCAAAAACCCCCCTCATATTGTTCAAGAATATTGTTTGTTCTAGGGCAAGAGGCACAAGTCTAATGAAAACAACACAGTCCAGCTTCATTGACGAGCTCAATGATGCATCTACAAGAGCCTCCCTAGAACCACTTAAGTCCTCTAACATAGAAGTAAATACCTAAAACATTTACATCTTACATAATACTATAGGCTTCTGATTCAAAGCACTTGTCATGTGTTGCCTACTATTGTAATGTTGTTTATAACTTCTGTAAAAACTTCCAAAAGTGCATTGTAATTTGTCACTAATTACATCTGCATTACCATTCCAAGTGACTAGAACACTGAGGCCTAAAAATTTCCACTTGCCCTCGTACGAACCAATTTGCACATCATGTAAACAAAGGGTTTTTTTACAAAAACATCAAACAATGATGTTGTATAATGCACAACATGTGCAGCTGACACAAAATTTGAATACGTGCATTTTCTTCAATGCACTATTCAAACAACAAATGGAGTTGTGTACTATTATTTGCATAAATAGTAGCTACAAAACAGCTTCCCCCAACTAGCTGCAATACCATTTGAAAATTACAAGAAAGACATGTTTGCAGTAATGCTCTTGTTACAGAAGTTTTAATTACAAGGAACATTCACACTTGTAATGGATAATTACATCATACAAATTTTCATAGAAGGAAGCATGATGAAATCTCCATCAAGTTGAAAAAAAAATTTACAACTTAGTGCGGGTGCTTACCCTGCAATGTTGCAATTTTGATTCTCATTCTTTCATAGCATATTATAACAACTATATTATGAAAAGCATAATGTTAATTGTTTATGATTCAGGATCCAAGAAGCGCAACATAGCAGTGTAGAACAATGTCAAGAAGGAAGATGTCAAAGAACCTGTATAGCATGGCTATTGTTGACAATATTAATGAGAAGAAAATAATGTTGATGATTTAATCAAGACTAATCTGATGATTTATTTTAACTTCTTATGTGCACCATGTAATTTCACAATTGGCTATTGATCTATTTCAAAAATATATGCTATGGATATAAACGACTTTGCTTGGAATTTCAAAAATAGTTATTAGTAGTGTTTCGTGGGTAACATTTTTTATTTTGTGCATATCATAGTAATACATGTTTATGATGAAATGAAAGTTGTAGCAAACCAATGTTACTTGTGTGTGAAATAGAAGATATGTGTGCTTGGATTCCTAATGTTTTTTGTGTCTTTGAAAATGGATGAACAATAGACATTAGGTGATCTATATATTAATTTATCAATTTCATTGTAGAATGGTAGCACAGCACAAAAATCATCAAACCAAGTTTCTCAAACAATGACATCTTGTTGCATGTATCTCAGATGAGTCATTTTTCATATGCCATAGATTATAGTTGTTGGTGGTAGTTGACATGTCTTTCAAGTATGCAACTTGGACAGTATGCATTTATTTGGATCTAACTTTCATTCATTGTGAATAGATAAAAAATAAGGCACCTGTAACTTCCTATATCTTTTACAATGTAATTTTATAGTTTACATGCCTTTACAATTCATTAATGGCTTGTGGTGTGAGGTTTTAAGTCTGTGGAGCAAAGGATTATTTGCATTTTTTATTCATTTGTTGGGATTGTTTGATGAGGGTAAAATTTATGTCTATTGAGAGCATTTAAATCAATCGTATTGGAAGCAAAAAAGGAGGTGTTTGTAAGTTCCTATATCTTTTACACTGTCATTTTTGGCATTGTTTATTCATTTGCTCAGATTTTTTGATGAGGGTGAAATATGTGTATGAACTTTTAAGTCTATCAAGCAAAGGATTATTTGCATTGCTTATTCATTTCCTCATATTGTTTGATGAGGGTGAAATCTATGTCTATTGAAAGGGTTTATATCTATTGTATTGGAAGTGAAAAAGGAGGCGTTTGTAAGTTCCTATATATTTTACACTATCATTTTTTGTGTTGTTCATTCATTTGCGTAGATTTTTTGATGGGGGTGAAATCTATGTCTATTGACAGGGTTTATGTCTATCATATTGGATGCGAAAAATGAGGCATTTGTAAGTTCCTATATCTTATATAGTGTTGTTTTATATTTTTTTGCATCTTTACATTTGTAATGGGCCTAGATTTGTTGCAAATTATTTTTAGTGTGAGAAAAGCATAAATTTAATCAATTTCTAATGTTTTGTTGTTATTGGAAATATTTCATGACTTTCTAATGTTCTTGGATGTAGTCGTGTCTTCGCACCCATTGTTTCTATCTACGCGTGGTGTTTTAACAAGGGCATTATGCATATATAGTCCCTAATTTTCATTATTATGAAAAGAATAAAGTGCAAATGTCATTAAGGGCTTATGGTGTGAAGTTTTGAGTCTATTGAGCAAAGGATTATTTGAGTTGTTTATTCATTTGCTCATATTGTTTGATGAGGGTGAAATTTGTGTCTATTAAGAGAGATTATATCTATTGTATTCGAAGCGAAAAAGGAGGCATTTGTAAGTTCCTATATCTCTTACACTGCCATTTTTGCATTGTTTATTCACTTTCTCGAATTGTTTGTTGAGGCTGAAATATGTGTTTGTTGACAAGGTTTATGCCTGTCATCTTGGAAGCAAAGTTACAGGGTAAAATACCAATTTCCTTCAAGTTCAGAATGGGTGGAATTGCAAAGAAGTTGATCTAGTTTACCTGACTTCTCAGATAGGTTTTGAACCAGGATGAGGAGCTCTGATGGAGATAAGTGTTATACAAATGCATGGAAGCTACGATAAGTACATTTTGTATCTTCACAGCTCCCATTTCCCTATCATGGTTGGCCTGGCAAGTCCTATGGATTCTCAAAGTCATTTGTTGGGTAATATGGCCTATTGAGAGGGTTTATATCTATTGTATGGGTAATATGGTTTATTGAGAGGGATTATGGATTGTTTAATGAGGGTGAAATCTATGTCTATTGAGATGGTTTATATCTATCGTATTGGAAGTGAAAAAGGAGGCATTTGTAAGTTCCTATTTCTTTTACACTATCATTTTTTGCATTGTTTATTCATTTGCTCAGATTGTTTGATGGGGGTGAAATCTATGTCTATTGATAGGGTTTATGTCTATCGTATTGGAAGCAAAAAATGAGGCATTTGTAAGTTCCTATATCTTTTATAGTGTCATTTTATAGTTGTTTACATCTTCGCATCTGTAATGGGCCCTATTTTGTGCAAATTATTTTTGATGCAAGAAAAGGACAAATTTAATCAATTCCTAATGTTTTTTTGCTATTGGAAATATTTCATGACTTTCTAATGTTCTTTGATGTAATTGTGTCTTTGCACCCAGTGTTTCTATCCATGCATGGCATTTTAACGAGGACATTGTGCATATATAGTCCCTAATTTTCATTTATTGTGAATAGACTAAAGTGCAGGTGTCATTAATGGCTTATGGTGTGAAGTTTTAAGTCTGTTGAGCAAAGGATTATTTTTTTTGTTTATTCATTTGCTTAGATTGTTTCATGGGGGTGAAATCTATGTCTATTGAGAGAGTTTATATCAATCGTATTGGAAGCAAAAAAGGAGGCATTTGTAAGTTCCTATATCTTTTACACTACCATTTTTGCGTTGTTTATTCACTTTCTCGGATTGTTTGATGAGGGTGAAATTTGTGTCTGTTGATAGGGTTTATGTTTATCATTGGGTTAATGTCTATTGTTTGTTGTTCTCTACATTTATTAGTCCCTAATTTTTATTTATTGTGAATAGACTGAAGTGCAGGCATCATTAATAGCTTATGGTTTGAAGTTTTAAGTCTGTAGAGCAAAGGATTATTTGTATTGTTTATTCATTTTCTGGGATTTTTTGATGAGGCTGAAATTTGTGTCTATTGAAAGGGTTTATATCTATCATGTTGGAAGCAAAAAAGGAAGCATTTATAAGTTCCTATATCTTTTACACTATCATTTTTGTGTTGTTTATTCATATCCTAAGATTGTTTGATGAGGGTGAAATCTATGTTTGTTGGCAGGGATTATGTCTATTATATTGGAAGTGAAAAGTGAGGCATTTATAAGTTCCTATATCTTTTATAGTGTCATTTTATAGTTTTTTACATCTTTGCATCTATAATGGGCCCTGTTTTGTTGCAAATTATTTTCTACGCAAGAAAGGGAAAAATTTAATCAATTCCTAATGTTTTGTTGCTATTGGAAATATTTCATGGCTTTCTAATGTTCTTTTATGTATTCATGTCTTCGCACCCAATTTTTTGTCCATGCATGGTGTTTTAACAAGGACATTATACATAAATAGTCCGTAATTTTCATTTATTATGAATAGATTGAAGTGCAAGTGTCATTAATGGCTTATGGTGTGAAGTTTTGAGTCTGTTGAGCAAAGGATTATTTGTGTTGTTTATTCATTTGCTTAGATTGTTTGATGAGGGTGAAATCTTTGTCTATTGACAAATTTTATATCTATCGTATTGGAAGCAAAAAAGGAGGTGTTTGTAAGTTCCTATATCTTTTACACTGTCATTTTTGCATTGTTTATTCACTTGCCTAAATTTTTTGATGAGAGTGAAATATGTGTTGACAAGGTTTTTGTCTATCATGTTGGAAGCAAAAAACAAGGCAGTTGTAAGTTCCTATATCTTTTAGAGTGTCTTTTTATAGTTTTTTACACCTCTACATTTTATGGGTTAATGTCTATTGTTTGTTGTTCTCTACATTTATTAGTCCCTAATTTTCATTTATTATGAATAGATTGAATTGCAGGCATCCTTAATGGCTTATGGTGTGAACTTTTAATTCTATGGAGCAAAGGATTATTTGTGTTGTCTATTCATTTGCTCAAACTGTTTGATGAGACTAAAATTTGTGTCTGTTGAGAGGGTTTATATCTATCATATTGGAAGCGAAAAAGGAGGTGTTTATAAGTTCCTATATCTTTTACTCTGTCATTTTTGTGTTGTTTATTCATTTTCTTGGATTGTTTGATGAGGGTTGAATCTGTGTCTTTTGGCAGGGTTTATGTCTATCGTATTGGAAGCAAAAAATGAGGCATTTGTAAGTTCTTATATCTTTTATAGTGTCGTTTTGTATTTTTTACATCTCTGCATTTTATGGGTTAATGTCTATTGTTTGTTGTTCTCTGCATTTTATGGGTTAATGTCTATTCTTCCCTATCTTTGAGTGCTTTTATGGGTTAGTCTCTATTGTTGAGTTAAAGACTTAACACCATAATTCATCAATCTCAACTTCTTTTTTGGCCATAATTAAGAATGGAACTAATATTTTCTCTCCACGCATGCATGCCAAGTGTAATTCAATCTATTAAAATCATTTCATCAATTGGTAATGTTTTGTTGCTATTGGAAATATTTCATGGCTTTGTAATGTTCTTTGATATATTTGTTTCTTCGCACCGAGTGTTTCTGTCAACACGTGGCATTTTAATAATGAAATTTAGCATTTGTAGTCCCTAATTTTCATTTATTGTCGATAGACTGAAGCACAGTCATCATTAATGGATTCTAGTGTCAAGTTTTAAGACTGAAAAACAAAAGATTATTTTTGTTGTTTATTCATTTGCACAGATTATTTGCTGATGATGAAATCTATCAAAAAAGGAGGCGTTTGTAATTCCCTATATCTTTTAGTACATTGTATTTCCTACGTTGTTTATTCATTTGCTAAGATTGTTTGATAAGGGTGAAATATGTGTTTTTTGAGAGGATCTATATTTATTGTGTGCTTTTATGGGTTGATGTTTGTTGTTCAATTAGAGACTTAACACCATAATTCATGTTAATGTCGAGTTCTTTGTTGACCACTATTAACAATGCAACTATTATTTTTTCTTCCACACATGCATGCTAGCCGCACTTCAATCTATTAAATGAAAATTAGGTCTAGATAAATGCAAAATCTGTTGGTGTAAAATTTGTAATATTTCATCAATACGCAATTTTTTTTGTTGGGGACATCTAATTCTTCAATGAGATTAGATTCATAATTTTCTATCTTTTATCTTCATTTCACTGATTAGCTTTAAAATTAAACAACTTTAATTCAGGATCTTCTTCTTCTACAGGTATTAATCTCTCAGATGTAGGTATTGATCTCTCAGATGTAGACACACAACAAGTTCCTGGCCTTGCTAGCCTATCAAAAGCACTTGAAATGACATTCGTAAGAGTTTTTCCATCTTTCGTCTCTTTCATTTTAAATGATTTCTTTTTCTAATATTTTCATGGTTTTTCCTTTTAACTATTTCTTCCCTCAACTAATTCCTACTTTCAATTTATCGATGCAGCTATCTAAACCAATGAAATTTTAAAAGGCAACTCAATTGGTGTTTGTTGATGCTATAGTACCACCTTCCAAAATCATAAATGAAATTTTCCAGTGGGCATTAGACATTGCACAAAATCCCCCATTGCTTCTTATCCTGTTATACACATTATATCCATGTTGCTATGATTGCAATGAAATTATTATTTCCACATACATGAGTTTGACTAATTCAATGTACATAAAACTATTTGAAATTTTATAAATTAGATATTTCATAATTCATTTTCATCTATCGAATATCATATTTTTGATTTAGATGATTCATTGAAGGATATTTATCCTCATGTTCATAAAACTTATCAAACAAAATTTATCTCATCAAATTTATGCTCAAAGATTTTTTAATATGGATATTCATAGGATGTTTGTTTGATTTCACCTTATTGCATTATAGAATCCTTTGGTGTTTCCATATAGACACTTGAGAAATTATAATTTCATCCTATATCATGCTATGATATATTATTTCATCATTAATATTATTTGTATCTTTGCATATGACCTAAATTAATGTTCATTGTTGCTTCATTGCTTTATTCTTCTAGTCTTGAATACCTTAAGCAGTCCTCAAACAATAGCATTATGTTACACCCATTACTCATTTATTTGATCTTCTAACTTGAGCACTCTTCCTATATGCCCTAATGATCATATTTCTCTCTCTTTCTCTCACTATTCATGTTTCTTGTGCATCTTCACATGCTACCTTACATACTTGTTGGATACAGGGTGAATGACACAAAGAAAATATTAACAATCAAGTTTTTCAATGTAATTAAACATGTAATTAAACCAAAAAGATTCAAGCTTGTATCAATCAAAGTGAAAAAGTACATCAATATAATATGCTTATCACTTTGTATAATACTAATCTAGCTCAATAAGAGTACCCACAAAAGAACCCAACAAACTTCTACCTTATGTATCCATTATCTAGAAACATTACAAATAAGTGGTCCCAACACTATGAGTCAAAAACATAAGCCATAGAAAAAATCCAAAGCCACATGGTCATGATCAACATCCTAGATTAGAAAGTAACTCCTCTTACACATCTTTATATATCATAGATTGTGTCATAATAATCAAAATGAATAGTTTCTCAAATCTATGCACTCCATGAGAGTATTTAATTGGAAGGATGTTCTAGATAACTCCTAGTTTTGATATTTTCAATGTAACACCCCTATTCAATACCTTCCCACATAGTATTCCAAGTATTTCAAAGAATAAATAATCTCCACATTTCATGATGTTTGAAGATCATAAATTTTTTATCATCTACATGCTTAAATATGAGTAATCAAGACATCAAACTTACAAGTTGAATCGTACACCTAATCTTAACATTCTCCCACTTAACATTCACATTGCAAATACACAATAAAAAAAATTAAAAATGATGAATCAAGTGCTAGAAGATGAAAGATGTAGGGCCTAGATCTACACCAACAAAACTTATATGTGATTATTGGCTTGGTGAAAAAATCCACAATATTAACCAAAGTGTCATCCTTCTATATTGTAACTCTACCACCTACAACCATATTATGGACAAAGTTGTAATGAACATCTTATTCCTACCACCATGGTACATTAGGTTATGTGACTTATTGTGATCCTTGGTTTTGCATTCAAATTCAGATATTGATGATATGGGATGTGTATGTTGTAACTTGTTTGTTTGAAATCTAGCAATGTTTCTTCTTTACTATTTTCAATATATGTGTGTGTGTATGTATATGTACGTATGTATGTGTGTGTATATATATATATATATATGTGTGTGTGTGTGTGTGTGTGTGTGTGTGTGTATGTATATCTATATATGTATATATGTATATATGTATATGTATATATACATCTATATAAATGTATATACTATTACTATATATATGTATACATCCATACTATATATATGTATGGGTGTATATACATACGCATACATATATACATATGTAATATATATAGATATATATATATATATGCATATGTATAATTATTCATTATAATACTTAAATCAACATTATGAATTTTATGAGATGATCTAAAGTTAGTGATTTTATTTCTAAAATATTTTGATATTACGTTGATTTATTCGATGGTTGGTATTTTAACTAAGTGTGTGGGAATAAGTTTTTCCCATTGGTGATTAATTAGAGACTATTTCACTTGGGTAAATGAGTCTAGTTGTATTTTCATGTCTCACTCAACCTGAGTTATTAATTGGAGACTATTTGACTTAGGTAAATGAGCCTAGTTGTATTTCCATGTCTCACTCAATTTGAGTTATGAGATGATTCTTTGTCCAACCCCGTGAAACCAAGATTTAAATTGATGTTAATTTTATATCCTTGTGTTATAATTAAACTCTTCCATAAATTGGATTCTATAACTCCTAGTTTTGATATTTTTAATGTAACATCCCTATTCAATACCTTCCCACACAACATTCCAAGTATTTCAAAGAATAAATAATCTACACGTTTCATGATGTTTGAAGATCATAAATTGTTTATCTTCTACATGCTTAAATATAAGCAATCAAGACATAAAACTTACAAGATGAACCGTACACCTAATCCTAACATTCTCCCACATAACATTCACATTGCTAAGACATAATAAGAAAATTAAAAATGAAAGACAAAAGACGCATGGCCTAGATATACACCAACAAAACTTATATATGATTATTGGCTTAGTGAAAAAATCCACAATATTAACCAAAGTTCCATCCTTCTATATTGTGACTCTACCACCTACAACCATCTTATGGACAAAATGATAATGAACATCTTATTCCTACCACCATGGTACATTACTATTTTCAATATATATGTGTGTGTGTATGTATATATATGTACATATGTATATATGTATGTATATATGTATGTATATACGTATGTATATACGTATGTATATATGTATGTATATACGTATGTATATATATGTATATATATTCATCTATATATATGTATATACCATTACTATATATATGTATAGATATATATATATATGTGTGTGTGTGTATGCATATATACACATACATATATACATATAATATATATAGATATATATATATATGTATGTATGTATATATATACACATATATACATACTATATATATATACATATATATAATTATTCATTATAATACTTGACTCAACATTATAAATTTTATGAGATGATCTATAGTTACTTATTTTATTTCTAAAATATTTTGATATTATGTTGATTTATTCGATGGTTGGTATTTTAACTAAGTGTGTGGGCACAAGTTTTTCCCATAGATGATTAATTGGAGACTATTTCACTTGGGTAAATGAGTCTAGCTGTCTCTCCATGTCTCACTCAATGTAAGTTATTAATTGGAGACTATTTGACTTGGATAATTGAGTCTAGTTGTATTTTCATGTCTCACTCAATTTGAGTTATGAGATGATTCTTTGTCCAACCCTGTGAAACCAAGATCTAAATTGATGTTAATTCTAGATCCTTGTGTTATAATTAAACTCTTTCAAAAATTGGATTTAATTAGTTTTCCAAATACTAATTAGTTTCTCACTCAATTGCAAATATGCCTAAGCAAATTTATTCCCTTAGGCAGGGACTCCAGCTCTTTCAAAGCTCTTGTTTTTCAAAGAAAATAACATTAGTCAAATTTATATTTACAAAAGTAGTTTTCAAATACTTAGGATAATTTATGTGCATTTATTTATCTTAAAAAATTTAGAATAGTTTAAGTTATTCTAGAAAGAAATAAATATTTAAGTTGCAATCGCAAAAGTAACCCTTGAAGTATATTAATAGTTTAAAATTTATTTTAAAGAAAATAAGTATTTTTTAAAAAAAAAATTGAAGTAATTTAATAGTTCAAGTAAGAAAATAAGTATTTATTTAATTTATATTGCAAAAGCAATTTAATAATTTATGCTTTTATTTAAGTTGTATTTGCATAGTAACTCTTAAAGTATTTTAGAAGTTAAGTTTATCACAAAATATAATTCTTGAAGTATTTTTATTAAGTTTATTTTGAAAGGAATAAATATTTACTTAAGTTATATTTACAAGAAATTTATTGTAATATTTTAAATAATTTTGAAAAGAAATGAGTATTTTACTTAAGTCATATTTGCAAAAGTAATTCTCAAAGTACTTTAAATAGTTAAGTTTATTCAAGTTATATTTGCAAGTAGTTTTTGAAGTTTTTAAAATAGTTTAAGTTATTTGCAAAGTTAAATAGTATTAGTTAACTTCATATTTAGTATGGTTAATTTAGGAAATAATTGTTTTAGAGAGGTAAATCTTCAAATAAATTAGTATAGTTATTTTGCAAGCAAATAGTATTAGATAAGTTTACTTTCAAGAATTAGCATATGTTTTATTTTATTAAAACTTACTTTCAAAAATAAATTGATTTTTTAAAGGCAATTAGAATTAGATAAGTTTATTTATGTAAAGGCAATTAGCGTTTAGCAAAATTTACTTTTAGCATTTATTTTCATGCAATTAGTATGATTTTTACTTTATTTTAGATAGTAAACTTTAAACAAGATTTGAAACTAAAACTAATAGTGTTTGGTATCAACGATGCCTCTAGCTCATGTTTATGGGTAATGTCATCACGCTTGAGCTACTGCATCTATAGCCTAACACAGCTGCAACAACGGTGTTTGTAGTATCTTCCCTTTAAATCGCCAAGGAGAAATAAGGGACACCATGTTAATAAAATCCAAGAGACAGGTAATCTCTCTTGGATCAATAATCTTAAAAGATTAATCTAATGAATTCAAATCCACTAGTTCAAACTTAGTAAACCTTCTTATAAGATTTGGTATAATTTTATTTATTTATGAACATATTATTTTATTGGATATTTAATCATGGAATGAAAATGTAGTTCAACAGTTTCAAGGGTGACATTATTTTAGGACTAGGAATTAGTTGTTTTAAGAAACAAGTAATAGTCATGGAGACTATTTACTTATTTTTGTTGCTTCCCTTTGTGGGTAGCAATCTTAGAGGAACTTGTTGGCAACACAAGGGCAAAAAACTGAGAGGGGGGGTGAATCAGTTGTCACAGAAATTCACAACTTATTAACTTTATTAGCCTTATTCTCAGATCTAATTTTTAACCATGAAAGCACAAATCATCAACACATCAGAAACACACATAACACCAAGAATTTTTTTACGTGGAAACCCTGTTAGGGGAAAAACCACAATGGAGGTCAGTCCACAAGATTATACCCTGTTAAAAGTATAAAGAATGAAATGGGGAATGCACATGCATTCAGGCACACTGCCTAGAGCTCACTGCTCAATTACAACAAGGCTTACTGCCCAAAGGAAGACACATTGTCTTATAGAAAGATTTGGATTGCATCCGCAGGGATTTGAACTGATAAAATAGCATATGCTAATGCCTAATCATAGTTATGGTTAAGCACATGAACACTTCTCCACTTTTCTTCACTCTTCTTCACTCTTCTTCACACTCTACTCTGCCTTCGAATGATTTAGAACATTATTCGCACACACACACATTGGACATCTCTCAAATGAAATAAAAAAATCTCTTATATATATCTACAACAAGAAATTAAATTGCTACATGTTAGCTTCAACAAAATAATAAAATGAATATAAACTGTTGGCCCAAACCAATAACAATTATTAATGTGAATCAACCGAGGTCAGCCACAACATAGTGAAGACCCAAAATAGCATCTTCGAACACAAACCACCTTCAAAAATTATTCCTCAAAGATCCACAACATGCTACAAACACCTTGTCGACCAAGAACATGAAAAACATGAACACACAAGAGAAAATCTTGGATCGCAAGTACAATGATCAATGCGGATGTGCAACATAGATAGAGCACAATCTAGAGACATCCAAAAACATCATGAATCACTAGAGAAGCATCTGTAACAACTAAACTTACTGAAATCGCATCATCTTCATTCAGGAACACAAACTGAAGTAACAAAAAGACTGTTAGAATACAAATCTTCATAACTCAATCAAAACTTCACGTGGATCTTTGAAACTCAATGTGGATAAACTAGATAAAATCGACAAGAAACCCTTTAGTCCACAACCTCTAATCATCAACTTATTGAACTCACTGATAGACTGAACTTCACTTCACCACTGACAACCTACAACTCATTTCATTATAATTTTCTCAATATCCTCGACATATACAACTTCAAATGCATTAATGTTAATAGTGTTGACATCAATGACAACCACATATCAACAACACAACCACAACATTCAACAATCTCCCCCTTTGGAATTGATGGCAACACATGATGTGAAAAACACCATCAGCACGACTACACTTACTCCCCCTTAGGTTCTGACTCTTCTCACATAACTCTTCCATATGACTCTTCTCAAAAAAAAATTCACATTACTCTTCTCCCCCTTTGACATCAATGAAAAAGATCTCTTTTCTCCACACAAGCTCTAAACCACATATCTAAACATCGGAACATCTGACTACTCCCCCTGAGTAGCAGCCACCACAACATCAATCCGGATTAAGATATGACTATGAAAATCATAGACTGATGCAAAGAAATGCATCTTAGTTCTGATTAGGAGGGGTAATCACCCCTAACTTCCCTCTGAGATACTCAAAAGTATCCTTAGGCAACGGCTTTGTAAAGATATATTCAATCTATTCCTTAGTAGGCACATACTCCAGTCTGACTTCCTTTTCACTCACCTTCTCTCTCAAAAAGTAGAACTTGATAGATATATGTTTGGTCTTTGAACGCAACACCGGATTCTTAGAAAGGTTAATTGCACTTGAGTTATCACAGAATATAGCAATAGGTTCATCATACACAACTCTGATATCCTTCAACATCTGCTTCATCCACAATACTTGAGTACAATTGTTAGTAGCAACAATGTATTTGACCTCTGCAGTAGATAAAGAAATGGCATTCTGCTTTTTACTTAACCATGAAATCAGCTTCTTTCCCAAGAAAAATGCACCAGTACCACTAGTACTTTTTTTTTCATTCACATCACCAGCCCAATCAGCATCAGTAAAGGCACTCAAAGTAAGATCATCATCTTTAGGATACCATAGGCCAAAATAAATTGTCCCCTTCAAGTATCTGAAAATCCTCTTCACAGTAGTCACATGAGATTCTTTAGGATCAGCTTGAAATCTTTCAACAATACATACAACATTCATGATATTAGGGCTAGTTTGAGTTAAATACAACAATCCACCAATCAACAATACATACAACTTACATTTGATCACCATGGTTGTACCAACTGGCTTTGAATCTTCCATACCAAATTTCTTCAACAATTATTTGACATACTTGGACTGAGATATAAAGATCCATTTTTCTAACTGAGTAATTTACAATCCCAAAAATAATTTCATCTGTCCAATCATTGACATCTCAAATTCATTCTACATCTCATCAGCAAACTTCATGCACAAACTATCATCTCCTCCAAAAGTGATATCATCCACAAAAACTTCCACAATCAAATCTTTATCATCATTCTTGAAATAAAAATTACTATTAGTAGTACCTTTGTTAAATCCAAGCTTCAGCAAGTACTTATCCAATCTGACATACCATGCTCTAGGGGCTTGCTTAAGTCCATATAGTGCTTTCTTCAACCGACAAACCATATCTCCTTGATCAGTCAACTAAAATCCATCTGGTTGCTCAACATACACCTCTTCTTCCAACTCGCCATTTAAAAATGTTGACTTGGCATCCATCTGATAAACCTTGTAGTCTTTATAAGCAGCATAAGCAAGAAACAATCTCATAGCTTCAATTCTAGCAGCAGGAGCAAAAGTCTCTTCAAAATCAATTCCTTCCGTTTGAGAATATCCCTTACACACCAATCTTGCTTTTTTTCTAACCACTTCACCTTGCTCATTCAGTTTGTTTCTAAAGACCCATTTAGTTCCAATGAAATTTTTATCCTTAGGTCTAGGAACAAGAATCCATGTATCATTCTTCTCAATTTATTGTAGCTCTTCTTTCATTGCTTCAACCCAATGTTCATCTTTACATGCTTCATTCACATCAGTAGGCTCAATCTTTGAAATCAAACAGTATTCTTCTGCAATCTTTCTCCTAGTCTGGACACCTTTATTCTTATCACCAATGATTTGATCTTCTGAATGATTCAATCTTACAAACCTTGGAGTCTTAGGACGTTCTTGAATTTCAGGTTATGCACTTTCATTGTTTTCTCCTTCCCCTTGATCTTCTTGATTCACCGAAATGATTTGAACTTGATTCAAAGTCTAAACTTTCTTTCCTTTGTACTATCATTCTGATCATCAGAATCATATCCATAGGTTCTAGATGGTTTATCTATGTCTTCATCAACCTTAACATTTTCACTTTCAACCATTTTCTTCAATCTCTTATTGTAGCACCGGTAGGCCTTGCTTTTAGTAGAGTAACCCAAAAAGATTCCTTCATCACTCCTAGCATCAAACTTTCCTAAATCTTCATCTCTTCTAATATAACATTTACTCCCAAAGATTTTGAAATATTTAACAATAGGCTTATGACCATTCCATAGCTCAAAAGGGGTCTTACAAGTCTCACCTTTGACTTGTACCCAGTTTAGTCTTAATATAACATTTACCAATCTCTTCTAATATAACATTTACTCCCAAAGATTTTGAAATATTTAACAATAGGTTTTTGACCAATCCATAGCTCAAAAGGGGTCTTACCAGTCTCACCTTTGGATTATGACTTGTACCTTTGATGATTTGAACTTGATTCGAAGTCTAAAATTTCTTTCCTTTGTACTATCATTCTGATCATTAGAATCATATCCATAGGTTCTAGATGGTTTAGCTATGTCTTCATCAACCTTAACATTTTCACTTTCAACCATTTTCTTCAATCTCTTATTGTAGCACTGGTAGGCCTTGCTTTTAGTAGAGTAACCCAAAAAGATTCCTTCATCACTCCTAGCATCAAACTTTCCTAAATCTTCATCTCTTCTAATATAACATTTACTCCCAAAGATTTTGAAATATTTAACAATAGGCTTATGACCAGTCCATAGCTCAAAAGGGGTCTTACCAGTCTCACCTTTGGCTTATGACTTGTACCTTTGATGATTTGAACTTGATTCGAAGTCTGAACTTTCTTTCCTTTGTACTATCATTCTGATCATCAGAATCATATCCATAGGTTCTAGATGGTTTAGCTATGTCTTCATCAACCTTAACATTTTCACTTTCAACCATTTTCTTCAATCTCTTATTGTAGCACCGGTAGGCCTTGCTTTTAGTAGAGTAACCCAAAAAGATTCCTTCATCACTCCTAGCATCAAACTTTCCTAAATCTTCATCTCTTCTAATATAACATTTACTCCCAAAGATTTTGAAATATTTAACAATAGGCTTATGACTAGTCCATAGCTCAAAAGGGGTCTTACCAGTCTCACCTTTGGCTTATGACTTGTACCTTTGATGATTTGAACTTGATTCGAAGTCTGAACTTTCTTTCCTTTGTATTATCATTTTGATCATCAGAATCATATCCATAGGTTCTAGATGGTTTAGCTATGTCTTCATCAACCTTAACATTTTCACTTTCAACCATTTTCTTCAATCTCTTATTGTAGCACCGGTAGGCCTTGCTTTCAGTAGAGTAACCCAAAAAGATTCCTTCATCACTCCTAGCATCAAACTTTCCTAAATCTTCATCTCTTCTAATATAACATTTACTCCCAAAGATTTTGAAATATTTAACAATAGGCTTATGACCAGTCCATAGCTTAAAAGGGGTCTTACCAGTCTCACCTTTGAATTCATCTTTACATGCTTCATTCACATCAGTAGGCTCAATCTTTGAAATCAAACAGTATTCTTCTACAATCTTTCTCCTAGTCTAGACACCTTTATTCTTATCACCAATGATCCGATCTTCTGAATGATTCAATCTTACATACCTTGGAGTCTTAGGACGTTCTTGAATTTCAGGTTCTGCACTTTCATTGTTTTCTCCTTCCTCTTGATCTTCTTGATTCACCGAAATGATTTGAACTTGATTCGAAGTCTGAACTTTCTTTCCTTTGTACTATCATTCTGATCATCAGAATCATATCCATAGGTTCTAGATGGTTTAGCTATGTCTTCATCAACCTTAAAATTTTCACTTTCAACCATTTTCTTCAATCTCTTATTGTAGCACCGGTAGGCTTGCTTTTAGTAGAGTAGCCCAAAAAGATTCCTTCATCACTCCTAGCATCAAACTTTCCTAAATCTTCATCTCTTCTAATATAACATTTACTCCCAAAGATTTTGAAATATTTAACAATAGGCTTATGACCAGTCCATAGCTCAAAAGGGGTCTTACCAGTCTCACCTTTGACTTGTACCCAGTTGAGGATGTAAATAGCAATACTTACAGCTTCTCTCCAATAGATATGAGGAACATTTCCCTCCAGCATCATAGTTCTAGCAGCATCTTGAACTGTCATGTTCTTCCTTTCCACAACTCCATTTTGCTTAGGGGTCTGCGGGGCATATAATTGTCTTTTTATTCCATGCACTTCACAAAAAGAATTAAACTCACCGAAAGTGAATTCACCACCTCTATCTGATCTCAAACATTTAATCTTCAAACCAGTCTCTGTCTCAACCATAGCCTTAAAGATCTTGAACTTCTCCAGAGCTTCAAATTTCTCCCTTAAGAAAGTAGCCCACATCATTCTTCAATAATCATCAATAAGCAACATGAAATACCTGTAACCTTGTAAACTTTTGACTCTAGAAGGACCACAAAAATCAGTATGCACAAGCTCCAACAATTCATTTGAATTATGTTGTTTGCTCTGAAATGAAATTCTAGTTTGCTTCCCCAATTGAAATTCCTTGCATATGGCATTAGTAGGTTTCATCAACTTAGGAAGATCTCTCACTGCCTGAGTAGAACTTATCTTGATAATATTGTAAAAATTAACATGACACATTCTTCTATGCCACAACCAACTTTCATCAACTCGAGCAATCAAACAAGTTTTACTAGCAGCATTCAAATGAAAGATATTACCTCTTGTTTTTGTACCTAATGCAATCAAATTTCTGGAACACCCCAATATTATGTACTTTATATCCTTGAACTGAAGATTGTAACCCTTATCAACCATCTGTCTAACACTTAAAATATTATGCTTCAGACCTTCCACATACAGTACATCATCAGTATTGTTCTTACCATCAAGATAAATGCATCCTCTCCCACGGATCACACTAGTTGTGTTATCACCAAATCTCACAACACCACCATCATACTTTTCCAAGCTCACAAACTTACTTTTATCTCTTGTCATATGATGAGAGCATCCACTATCAATCACCCATTCATCTTTATCTTCAACTTGAGCAGCTAGGGATTTCTCCACATTTATACAACTAGCAAATTCATTAGACACGGGAATATTTTTCTTGATAGCAATAAATACCCATTCATCCTCACTTCCATTTCCTTTATCATATTCATCATTTGTCACTCCATCAGCATCATAATAACATTTCTTTTGAAATTTAGGCTTGTTATGTCTTGGTTTAGAAACTCTTTCTAGACACCTTGATGCAAAATGACCTATCTTATTGCAGGAAAAACATTTAATAGGAAACTTCCCTTTATGCTTACCTTGTCCTATGGCTTCTCTTTTCACAATCAGTGCTTCAAGCTTATCCAGTTCTCTTTCTTCTTCTTCAATCTGTCTCATTTCTTCCACATACTTAAATGTCTTTCTAGAAAAACTCTCTCCTAGATCATATCTCTATTTATCTCTTCCATATGTAGTAGCCTTGAATACAAATTATATCTTAGGAAGGGCATCACCAAATTCACTCAACTCAAAAGTAGTAAGCTTACCAATCAACATATCTCGAGTAACATTTGTCACATTTTGGAGCTCTTCAATAGCTGTAGCTTTGACTTTGTAAGCAGCAGGAAAAGATCTAAGCACTTTAGCAACAATCTCTTATTCTTCCAATTTTCCACCAGCACATCTGATACCACATAGAATTTCATTCACTCTTTGCATGAAAGTACTAATATTTTCATTAGCACCCATTCTCAACATTTCATATTTCCCTTTCAGACTCAATCTTCACATTAGCATCACCTTCATACAAAGTTTCCAACTTTTTCTAGATCTTATAAGCAGTCTTCAAATCCATAACATTAGTCATCTTAGTATCAGTCAAAGCACTCAAAAATGATTCCTTCGCCTTGATATTGTACTCAGCATCCATAAGCTCAGCAGTAGTAGTAGGACCATTCTGAGGTATAAGATACCTATTACTTGTAATGCTCCAGTAGGGTTCACCAATGCATCTCATATGGCACTCCATTTGAGTCTTCCACAAAGAATATTTTTTTCCATCAAATCTCAAACTATCCTTCTTGTAAGGCGCCATCTTGAATCACCTCAAGCTATTAAACTTCTTCCAAGGAACCTGCTCTGGTACCAATTGTTGGCAACACAAGGGCAGACAACTGAGAGGGGGGTGAATCAGTTGTCATAGAAATTCACAACTTATTAACTTTATTAGCCTTATTCTCATATCTAATTTTTAATCATGAAAGCATAAATCATCAACACATCAGAAACACACATAACACCAAGAATTTTTTTACGTGGAAACCCTGTTAGGGGAAAAACCACGGTGGAGGTCAGTCCACAAGATTATACCATGTTAAAAGTATAAAGAATGAAATAGGGAATGCACATGCATTTAGGTGCACTTCCTAGAGCTCACTACTCAATTACAAAAAGGTTTAATTCCCAAAGGAAGACAAAGTGTCTTACAGAAAGATTTGGATTACATCCGCAGGGATTTGAACTGATAAAATAGCATCTACTAATGCCTGATCACAGTTCCGGTTAAGCACATGAACACTTCTTCACTTTTCTTCACTCTTCTTCACACTCGGCTCTACCTTCGAATGATTTAGAACATTATTTGCGTACACACACATTTGGCATCTCTCAAATGAAATAAACAATCACTTATATATACCTGCAACAAGAAATTAAATCACTACATGTTAGCTTCAACAAAATAATAAAATGAATATAAACTGTCGGCCCAAATCAATAACAATTATTAATGTGAATTAACTAAGGTCGACCACAACATAGTGAAGACCCAAAATAAAATCTTCAAACATGAACCACATTCAAAAATTATTCCTCGAAGATCCACAACACTCTACAAACACTGTGTCGGCCAAGAACATGAAAAACATGAACACACAAGAGAAAATCTTGGATCGCGAGTACAAAAATCAATGTGGACGTGCAACATAGATAGAGCATGATCTAGAGACATCCACAAACATCATGAATCACCAGAGAAGCATTTGCAACAACTGAACTTACTGAAATTGCATCATCTTCATTCAGGAACACAAACTAAAGTAACAAAAAGACTGTCAGAATACAAATCTTTATAACTCGATTAAAACTTCATGCGGATCTATGAAACTCAACATGGATAAACTAGATAAACTCGACAAGAAACCCTTTAGTCCGCAACCTCTGATCATCAACATATTGAACTCACCGACAAACTAAACTTCACTTCACCATTGACAACCTGCCACTCATTTCATTACAATTTTCTCAATATCCTTGACATATACAGCTTCAAATGCATTAATGCTAATAGTGTTGACATCAATGACAACCACATATCAGCAACACAACCACAACATTCAACAGAACTGTCTAGGGAAAAGGGGCCCTAGAAACGGCTGCATACCCGCATAAGAGTTCACATCAAACTTAGATTAGAAAATAGAACTACATATTTTATGCCTTGATTCCATTTGGAAGCAAAGCATGTAGGTAGTCTAGGAAAAGAAGGATGCTCCTAGTAGCTCAAGTGTTTGGGGATGGGGCTTAGGGAATATTTATGATAATATTATAAATTGAAATATAATTTAATAATTCAAGAGATTTTCTTGGTCAAAAGGGGCTAAAAATATCTAACATAAAGATAAGATAAAATACATTCCTTGTATACTCAGAAGGAATCTTGGATGGATTCACTTGACTCCCCGAGGCCTTAAGCCAAATTTCAATGTGGGACTCAAGCTACATATGTATTTTTACATACTCCTAAAGACAACAACCTCAGTGCACTTCCAAGGGGAGTGTAGTTTTTAGTGAGTGAGTCAAGACCCGAATGGTCCCAATGAGTCTAAGTCTCTATTCAGAGCACATTCCTATCCTTTATGGATAGATGCCTATCCTAGATGGATAGATGAATTCTTGTCCCATATGGACAAATGTCTAACCCGTATGGTTGGATGCCTATCCCAGATGGATGGATGCCTATCTCGTATGGATAGAAGTACTTGAGTATACAAGTGAATGAACACACAATAAGATAATAATCAAGAATAAAAAATATAGTGGTAATTTTTGGGTTAATAGATTGGGTCCTTACACCTATCCTATTGCATTTAAAACTTTTCCATGGCCACCAAGCATAACACAACTTGCTTCCTAGTGGAACCTTTTTGTTTTTCATGAGTGTCTAGCATAACTCAGCTTGCTAGCCTTGTGGAACCTTTTTTGGGTGGTGCCTCATCAAAGTTATCAAGAGGAATAAATTTTGATATGGTTGACGTATGGGAGCCTATAGGCCTAGCATGACTTTCCCATCAACCACCTTTTTTTGGGTACATACCAACCTTTTGTGTTTTTCTCACTTCTTGGGGCTAACCTAGTGGACACTGGGTTTCACTAGCCCTTGTGAGTATATTTTGTTTGTATAGTGGACAACATATTTTCACTTGTGAACATTTTTTTATGGAAAACAATGCAACCACAACTAGTCCATTTTTTTTTCTTTATTTTCGCATTAATTTTGACATTGTATGTTTATGTATCTTGTCTTTCTTCTTTATATCATACATTCATGTCTGTCCATTTGTTCTCATGTTGATTTTCCATGGGATCTTGATTTTGGGGGCTTACACAACCTCCTTGATCTTTGTCATCTTGTCCCTTCAACATTTATGAATTTGGACCCCTCTTGACGCATATTTGTCAACTTTAGTGTGAGTTTGAGAATAGGGCTCATCCTCTCACTAAAGTGGGGGCTAAATGTAGTGTTAGAAAATGTGCTCATTGGTATTCACACTATGTTTGCATTACCTTAAATAATTGAACTTAATTAATCCTCTAATTGACCCAATTATGCATTTAAAAGCCTAATTAATTTAATTTTTTGAAAGGGGAACCTGCATTAAATAATTGAAAACATTAAATTACACATCTTGGAAAATATGTGTCCTAGGTTTAGGGCCTAGGACAGGCATTCGCCTAAGGGCGAATGGGTCCTCCTTAAGTTTAGGATACCATTTTTTAATATGTTTTTGGTGGTATTTTAAGGATTTCAATTCAAATTACAATTGTCGTCCTTTGATGTTTCATTGTCAGGAAATTGGAAAATTACCTATAAATACAAGGTCTTTTTATCAATTCAAATGCTAAGAATTTTGAAGGAGAAAAATTATAGCAAAGATCATTTCCAAGAGCATTGGAGAGAAGATTTATCAATCAATTATTGCAGCATTCAATGTCCTATCATGATGTCAAGATTTATGTGTGTTCATGCATGTTTTTGCAGCTAACATTGTGATATAGGTTTCAAGTTTTCAAACATCAAATCAAGTGTCAAATCAAGCACCCAATGAATTCATTTCATGCAAGATATAATCCTTGGAGTGATGTGTTAGACTTCAATACTCTAAGGGTGGCCATTAAAGGGTTTGGTGAGTTACAACAAGCTAGTGTTCATTCATCATTCCTTCCATTTATACTTTCATTTCATTATCAAGGTTTGATTACCAAACTAGGGTTTGACCAAGGAAAACCATTATACATCAAAAATAAACATATTTCTCCTCTTTATGTATGTGTATATTTATAGGTGAAGAAGGATTGTAACTGGATCAAAAGTGCAATTTTGTAAAGTTTTCAAAGTTGTCATCTAAGTTGTCAAGACACGGAAACTCAAATCTCAAATTTATTGTTGACCTTCTGAAAGTCAAACCTACAGAAATCAGAGCCTTAGATCCAATATCAGAGGACTACAAAAATAATTTTCAAAAAGGATACAAGGATGCATTCGCCCAAACAAGACACTTTACGACATTCTTGAAGTCGGGTTGTAACGCCCGTTGTGCAAACCCCAAAGGACAACTACTAAGCACTTTTTTTTTTAAATACAAAGTAAACATATTAAGAAATCATATAAAGAACCATTATACATTATTACATTACATGATACACTCCCAAACATCTAATTCCTTTGGGGCACACGAGGTTACATCACATAAAACCAACCCATAACGACAAAAAAAACATAAATCCAAATAACTTAACTAACTTTACATCCATCATAGACATTACATTAAACCATTTGCAAGAGATAACAAGATTAATTTCACTAAACATCCATACATACATAAGCATAAATATAAATACATCACATGGTACAAAACCATAATAAATCTCATAAATCATAAAAGATTACAAAGGTACATTTAGATTACATCAACTTTTAGTACATCACAAGGTTCATTTACATAAGTTTATATCATAATTTCCCATACATGAGGGAAAGATACATCAATACAATAGAATATCAGAAATACATTGTGAACATATGGCTATAAGAAGACTCTGGCTCAAGCTCCAGCTGGATGATACTATGCTGAACAAACGTTGATGGGGAAACCAACAGGGTGTGGAGCACGTTCCACCCGACCACGTGGGTTTTAGAAAAACCCACCCCCCCGTGCTCGGAGATGACAAGGAAGTAACCTCAACCAAGGATTCCAACAAGACTAAACTCCAATAACAGTAACATGAGAGTACATAAAACATAAAAAAACAACATCCAAGAATCAACCACAACAACACAAGACCATAAAACACATCATCAATAAATCAAAATAAAACAACCATAAACCACTTCCAGAGGCAAGCAAGAAAACAAATCATAAGGGAAACTAGTGGAGAGTATCATCGCATAGTCCTACATGGGTTATCCTGGCCCTTCCTCCAGACACTAGCTTATCCAGGCTACCTGAGGCACCGGCCCCCATCTATGGTTATCTTGGTCCTTCCTCCTACTTGAGGCGTTGGCTCCATAGGGTAACTCATGCGGAGCCGTTAACCTCTCATGAGGATGAGATAACGACCTTGCCAACCACGGCCTTCTCATTCCACCATTAGGCTGTGAAAGCCCTAATGGATACACGAGGTATCCATAATTATCTTATTAATGTTATTATTACCCATTCCCCTAAATTCTTTAATTAAGTTTTCACTTTTTAATCTAACTCTTGTGTGGGTTATCCTGGCCCTTCCTCCTATTTGAGGCACCGGCCCCCACGAAGAGCCACTCTCCCTAGAGACCCAAAACATAATCAAAACCAAGGGTTGTACCAACATAGAACCAAACATTAAATCTCAACTGAATACATGTGAGGTATTACCCATCTCGCCAAAAGCACATAACCAAATTCTCAATAAAAACCAGTACAACCCTTTCATAAGAATCCAACTACAATGCCAAATCAAACTTGCCATAATCAAAACAAAAGATAAAACACCATTTAGAAATTGGCTCATGCCTCTAGAATTCTAAGATCACAATACACTAAACAGGGTTCCTATGACACACTGGGTTCCCACATTGATAAAGATCAAAAGAGATAGCACAGAGATAATTAAAGGCCAATAAGAACCCAACATTCAAAATACAAGCTAACATAATAATTTCCACTCACTTGTAATTACGAAAACAAACTCTGAAATACAACAATTCATTTTATTTCATTCACAACTAATCAATATGACTAATCTCCATTTTCCATAATATAATTTTGAAATAAAAACTTGATAATAATTATGTTATATAATTTTTCTTTTTTCCATTAATAAATTACAGTCATATTTATAATTTCACAATCACAAAAGAAATCAATGTATTTATATATTTATATTATATATATATATATA
This sequence comes from Sequoia sempervirens, assembly GCA_007258455.2. NCBI lineage: Eukaryota > Viridiplantae > Streptophyta > Pinopsida > Cupressales > Cupressaceae > Sequoia > Sequoia sempervirens. Next base: position 48,730,244 of record VDFB02000009.1, read on the forward strand.
TATATACATATATATATAAGGAAATAACTAAGGGAGGGTGGATTGTTCGAAGAGGAGCTGCGATTTTACAAGGAATAATATTAACACTATATATATATATGTATATATATATATATATCATAAAAAAATATAAATAAATTTTATACCCCAAACACAAGGCATGCGCAGTACAAAGGACTGTGCACAGCAATCCAAAGGACTGTTGTGGCAGTCCATTTGACTGCGATGCAGCCAACAAGCATATGGCTAGGGAGTGGGGGTTACGGCCGAGGCCGACCCTCCCCACAGCGCAAATATTAATGCCGAAAACCCACATTCATAAATATATAAATTCATTTTATTCTGTAGAAATTGATAAATATATTTATTTATATATATATATGAATATACATATCCATTTATTTCAGAGAGGAATTCACTTTCTCATAAACAAAAATTTCAAACATACAAAATATTTCCAGAGGCTCAAACAATAAATTTATTTTCCTTTATCTATTACACAGTAAATTGATATGAGCACATTTATTCTAAAACCCCCAAATGATTTTTCTTTTATAGAACAACATGTTTGCCATTTCAGATTTAACAAGCAGTTGGAAGATCAATAAAATAAAAAGGGAACCTAGAGTCCTGCGCTTGTCAAGAAGTTGATGAAGCCTCCTTTTGATTCCCACCAGGCTTTTCGAAAACTCGCTTTCCTTCTACATAACTTCTCCCCAAATTTCTTCAATCCAATTCTTAGTCTACTTTTCTATTCAGACGAGCCTTTCTCCAGAAAATAATGAAAGAGAAACAAAGTTTTACAGAGTGAAGTGTTTTACAGCTTCTATAAAATTTTCCCGTGCATCCACTTCTTCTTTTTCCTATTAAATAAAAAGATATCCTCTTCTATTTTTGAAAGCCCAAAAATCAGAATGAAAAGGAAAATTTCTATTTCTTCACCAGCTTTTTTGTGCACAAAATCTGAACATTCATTGGTCCTTTTTAATTCTTCTCTTGATTTTTCTATTCGAACTAAAATCTTTCATTTTAATTTCAATTTAACTAATTTTCCACTCACAGTTGACACATGTTAAAACATTTAATTATTTTATTCTCTTAATTATTCTCAACTTGTCATTAAATTAAATTATCCAAATGACAACTTTTTAAATATTTCTATTTACACTATTTATTTATTTATCTTTAATTTATTATATAGCTTTTAATTGAATACTTTTAAATTTTAATAAAGTCATTCCAATAATTACTAATAACATTCATTTTAATTATTTAATCATGTAAATTACATCATACTATTAATCCAGCCAATGCATAACAACACCAACATAAAATAAATAACATAGATACACTCACAAAAGACAACTATCATATAATGCAAAAATGACCAAAGTCAAAGACGCACAATACCACTAGACACAAGATGGGTTGACAAACTTGGGACGGGGTGACTTCCTTGTCATCTTTGATTCAACATCATGCCCATTGGGATAATTTAATACTCGCATTGTCCTGCCAAAGCAGGTGGAATCGAGACTTTGTTCCTGCAATTCCTGCATACAAACAAGGTTGTGTACAACATATATATATATAATCAAATACATCACATCATGAGAAGGATTCGCAGCGTAGCAGGGCACTCGCAAATGAGTGGTGCTACACTGTCCCCTCACCAAACCATAATAACAACTATAGCATCAAGTATAAAGTAACATTGTTAAACTATACTGATCACATCATATCATCATGAAATAATTACTAGTCTATTGCATCACATTATACTACTGCATCAAATTAAAACATTACCAAATCAAATGTAACCATAATGTCATATCATCATATCCATGTCATCACATAAAGTAGCATAATCATCAAGCAGTCTAAACTATCCAGTCAACCAATCCAACCAACAAATAGTGACTATCAAAGTCTCAAAGTGTCAAACAAAACCAAAGAAAGTATCAAGTCCAAACAACAACACGAGGGGTATTACATAGGTACAAATTGTCTTAACCTTCTCTGATCTACCTGTCAATTATTTTTTTTGATAATGTTATCATAATACTTCACATTTCAAGTGATAGATTTCAGATATTAAATTTTTAATGTACTTTTATTCTTCTCCCAAAATTGATTTTCAGTCATATTTTACAGTTTTATGTCATAAGGAAGAAGAGACCACATAGTGTCCCAAAACTTGGATTTGACTCACCTTAAGGGTTGTAGGTCAATTCTAATTTCTTTTGGAACTATCCTTCTTCCTAATGAAATAGGAAAAGGTGGATTTATGATTAGGTGGACACCTCCTTTTGAGCTTTTTAGCATAGGTCCCTCATTTCTAGGTCTTCTTATATCACCCATCATCCCCTTTTTCCATCATTTCAGAATGCATTGTAAATTTTCTACTCTAACAATTTCAAACTATGTTTAGCTCCCCTTATTTCCTTGGACCTAATTATGCTTATTATTTTTCCATTTTATTACTATTTTTAAAAAATTAAGATAAAATTGGGAATTAAAATTAATTATTTATTTAACAACAATTTAAAATTCAAAATAGGCCTATTCAGGGACACCCTCACTCTTGACCACCCTATTTTGGCCCAATTTTTAATATTTTATTTTTGACATTAATATGTTTGTAAATTTAAATTCATTTATCATATTTTTAAAATAATTATTAGGAGAAATGAAAAAAGGCATGTAAATATAAGTCTTTTTCACCATTTTAAACTAGAGAAAGCAATTGAAATATCATTTGAACATCGTCAAGGAAATTCAAGAGCAAAAAGAGTAGCAACACATCATCAAGTTTAAATTTCAACCCATCATCAAGTTTAAATTTCATATCAACAACACATCAAGTTTAAGGGTTGACTTCCTTTTATTGCTTTGAACTCATATTAGCTACACATCATCAAGTTTAAATGCCATATCATAAGTAAGATTATCTTATATTTTATGTTCATTATCCTTTGAGTACTAGCATTTGCAAGATCTTCTATCAATAATCAAATTCTCCTTCTATGAGATGTGCATCAAAGTATATCTAAATGGTAAGTTGCAGCACTTGTGATTTATCATTTTTTATCCATTTTCCTTTTCCCGACCTAGGTGTAAATCCTCACTAATGCTTAGGCAACTTGGTGTTAGACACACAATTTAGAGACAAGAGGTTCCTAATTGAACAATCCACTAAACCCTCGCAAATTCTCCATTTAATTATCAACCAGGGCTTCGTAAGCTTGTGATGATGTTGGCAATATATGTGCATTAATAGACTCTACACGGCCTATATCATCAACTATAGGTAGTTTACACATGTGCAGGAAAACAGTAAAGGCTAGAAAAGGAAATAAAGTGTAAACTACAAAATAGGGGAAATAACTTAATCTACTACTGATATTGCAGGTACCTTCGGCTTAACACTGTAACTATTAACTGCTAAACCTGAACTCTGTAGTTTCACTAGCACTTTTGATTCTTACTTCTAACTACCAAACTCACTCTAGAGGATGACCCAATGATGCATTACAGAACTTAAATCATGAGACTAAATATCATTCACATGCATGTAATGAAGAATCTATTGAAATGAATGCTATAATATAAACATCTAATTTAACAACAGAAACTAATGTGGGTGAATAGTACCCTTTCTCAAGTTGTTGTACCAATAGGAGAAACCAAATATGTGCTACTTGATTCAACTAATCATAAAAGTAAACTGGAAATCTTTATAATTGCATATAAGTAAACTCTACAATCTGACAAGAATCTTCATAGATTTCTCATTCATGAATGCATAACATAAAACTAACAATGAAGTATTGTCTATGAAACAAAACTATAACTATCAAAACATATATCTTCCAACTAGATTTGCTTCGCAACCACCGATCCAAATATATAGGTTTAGGAGGAAGTTTATTTGCATAAGGACTAAAAATGGAAATTAAATGAAGACATCCACTCTCCTTCAAAATAGAGAGAGACAAAGTCATTGCAACTGAAACTATAACTAAAAAAGATAGAAGACAAATAGGTTTGCAACTCTGCTTTAATGGCATGAGAAAGACGTGCTTTGTGCAAATAGTCATGTCAATTTCTTGATTACGGAAAACTTATTCTTCCCCCAATTGTCTTATTGAATGCTCTGATGACTCATAATTGACCACTCCAATGATCGCTTCCATCATTTCTACAACTGTCACATTTCCAACGTCCTTGGAATCTCCCCTACAATCGGCATGGAATCCTTTAGTTGTGGATTGAGTTCTCCAATTGCTATAGGTTGCAATTATTTTGGTTGCAAGGAGTTAGTTTCATCTTAAGCATACATACCATTAACAATCATGAATTAAACACATATTTATACTAAATTTTATACACATTCACACATTCATCCATGCAAGCATCATCATATCATAATCATATTTCCACTCATCAAAGTATGGTTGGGATTTCATAAAAGATATAAAAGGTATATAAGTTTAGGAATTTATATGAAATAAACAGCTTAAAGTGTTTAAAATATATGAACTAAAAAGAGAAAACTAGCTATTAATTAGGCTCATCACTAGGGTAATCACTTTGTATCCAACATCATCATAGTCATTGTGGAGGTGGAAACACCAAAACAAAGTTTGAATTAAGCAAGCCCATATACAGCACAACCCTTTCTCTCGTCACTTTCTTGTAGGTGACAAATTTGAAGTGGATTTGGAGAAGATTGAATACCTAACATTGGATCAAGCATTCAAGCACATTCATTAATCAAATTAGGGAAAGATCAATTATTCATCAACAGACAAAGTTCTAAAGATGATTTTAATAGGTTCCAACACCTACTGATTGTAACTCACCTGTACCTGTTTTGAGATTCCAAAAACCCTCATATTTGAATGTTAGGTTCCACTATCTCTACCCTCTTCTTTTATGTTATTGGTTTTTTTTCAAACAATTTTGTGTTATTTTGAATTGGAATCAGTTTTTTATAGTTGCATAGTTAACCTAGTTTACATTTATAAAATCGCACACATCACATCAATTCTCATCAATTCAACTCCTAATCAACCTAAATGGGACCAAAACCCTGATCAACCATTCTAGTTCTTCTTGGGGGATAGTAATCATGTGGTCTTTTATGATCATTTATGTGTCCCCCAATGTTGTAGGTGAAAGAGTGTGATTTACGCCCTAGATCCATTTTTTCTACATCATATCTTCTTCTTATATATTTAATGTAATACTTGAGATAGGAAAATAAAATTATCTTTCCCTTCTTCATTTCTTTATTATCTTTACCTATCTTGGAGTGTTGATCGTGTTAATTAGAACATTCCTTCTTATTAAATTTATTCCATCCACAAAGAAATTTACAAAGTGTTAGAGAACAATCCTTATTGAATTTGTTCCATCCACATAGAAATTTACTCTCAAATTATAACCAAGATCCAAAAAAAAGGGTTGCTAGGAAAAAAAATCTAGATCCTATGTAGAAACACGGCTTCTTAGACCAATAACATCTGTGGCCTCAAATAAATAGAAAACAAGAGGGAAAAAAACTTTTGACAGAAGAGATAAATATTGCCATCTTTATCTCAGGCCAACAAGACTCCATCCACCTAGCCATCGCTTCCATGTTAAGGGATCGATTATGCCTACAAATTTACCATCTTTATACGCAGAAGAAACCTCGTCAACCACCAAACCTGAAAGATTCACATCAAAAGGATTCACTACCAAAAAGACAACAATATCCCATGATGGGATTTTGGGAGCTTTAGGCAAGATAGAATATACATACTGTACTCCCACATACCATAATGCTACCAAAGCTCCATAAACCTTAGAAATATTCAATCAAGGCTCCTCTCTTTCTAGAACTATATCCTTGCTCTCTCCACTCCTCCAAAGTAGAGACTTACAAATGTCATTACAACAGTGGAAGGGATTCTGCAAGTAAGATTTCTAGGTTGTTCCAAGCACAGAAGAGGGGAGCTATTGACCAGGAACCCAATAAAGAACTCACTATCGGTTCAACTCCTTCCAGCTCCCAAATGTTGAAGTCCTATTGACATTGTTCAACATCTTCCTCTGCTATTGAATCCTCTCCATTGTTTACACCAACTACAATCAAACAAATGATACCAAAGGCTCTTCCACCATTCTCACTCTATGCTACTTGAGCCAATGTTTTGTAGAATCTATTTTTTTTGAATTAGCTGATGGAAAAAAAAATCACACAATCCAATATCTAAAAATAACATCAATAATACTATTTTTCTTGTTTTATTGTCTAAAGATCCAAATGATAAATGGATTTGATTTTTTTAATTGTAATAAAGACTTAATTTTTTAAAATACTTTTTCCATTTCAATTTTATGATAAATAGTTATCTTGTCTAAATATAAATAGTTACCTTTAAATTGAATTATGATTCTTGTTTGTGTTTACTTTCAATACCTTATAACTCTTTTTATAATGAAATATTCGTGGGTTCTATTGAAACCACACCCTCAAAGCTATTTATAATAAAATTAAAAAATATATATTAAAGCAACAAACTTAAAATCATAACAAAAGGCTAGAAAGAGTAGCCAATAGAATATATGATTAAAGGAAAGAAGGGGCAATAGAGGCTATAAAACTCTTCAAGTTATCCTCTAATACTTCCTTCCTAGTCTTGAACAAATTATAGCTCCTTTATGTCATCTTGATATCCTCCTAACACTTACCATAGCAAACACCTAAGCATACACACAAATATAAAGCAAAAATATCATTGCAAAATCATCCACCTTGCAACACCAAACAAATTAAAAAAAATGCAAGATTTCTCTCATGATATTCCTCTAATATTATCGTTGGAGATCAATTAAGTATTTTCTACACATCTACCCTAGATTGCACACCCCTTCCTCCAAATTTATTGTCATTTAGCCTCAAATTTCTAGAAACTGCATGCTTCTACTATAGTAGAGCCTAAGGACGCTACATTAATATGCCAAGAGTTCTTATAATACCTAGTTGAATCTCCATACTGAAGGTCTAATCATGTTAGATCTATAGTAGTGATTGCATTTCTATATTTCATTTAAATGTTAGTATATGTGTGAAAACCAGGAAGTTTTGAATGGATCTTCTTTGATTCTATTAGAAAATACAAACGAAATAATTAAAGTTAGATGTTTAGAATAGAATAATATGTTATTTTTTGGACTCAAACTCTTTCAAACCTCAAATCATCTATTCTAGTTTGATCATTTTTCTTTTAAATGTATTAAGCTATTTTATTTGATCATTTTGAAACCATGTGGCTTCATCATATTTTTTCCCACCAAATGTCTTGGCATTCATCTTTGAATTTTCATTTGACACCTAGTTGTCTTGAATTATCCCTAATACTTTTATAAAATTTCACACCTTCCATGTCACTCAAGTTGTCTCATGAATTTTCTAAGTCATTGGATCACCATGTCCAAATTCATAGTTAAAATCTAAAGTCTCCATAATTTATGGAAAAAGCCAAAAATTTCAAGTGTCTAATTGGTCCTAGGAAAATCTAGGTCTTGAGAAAAGTTTAGAAAAATATCAATGTTTGAAATTTTTCTTTGGAAAAATTTTGGATTTTTATGCACCCTAATAGTTTTTATCAAGTTGCATGAAAACCCCTCAACCCCATACCTTCACTCTTTGCAGAGTTTCAATTTTCTTGTACACATTTTTAATTTTTACTAGTATTCTTTAAAACCCTAAATGTCTATAAGTTCATATTGAATCAAGGTTCCATATTTTTAATGAAATCACATGGTTATTACTAGCCTACACCAAAATTCCAAAAGTCTACACTATTAACACAATTCACGGTTCCAAAATTTTAATATAACATTTTTATTATTGTAAACATGTATGAAAAACTTGGAGACGTGCATTCATTCCCTTTTGTATGGTTTTTTTCCTAATTTTTACTTGTGTGCTAACTCTAAAACCTATTGGGTGAAAATTATGTAATCAACTTTTCGATAGATTACACAACTAGGACTTCATCCATAGCTATGTGAGATATAAATCTCTCCTCTCAGGAAGGGGAGCCACCCTTCTTACTGCTGACAGAAGCTATAGTAAAAAAAATAAAGTAATTACAGAATGTACACAATACTTACGAAGTGGGGTGGGTGTCACATTCATCCTTCTCTCTTTTTTTTTCAGAGAAGATGATTAAAATGCTTCACTATTGGAAGTTCTCAATTCACAATAACCTTAAACGTTCAACAAGCAGTAATACCAATACCTCTATCTTGTCAAAGAAAAGCGTAGAGATACCAGAAGTGATTAACGATAAACAAGTAAAATAAAAGGGAAAGCTCACGAAGGCACAAAGTCGTTCTGTATTTTTTTCAATGGTAGATATATGAAAGACGTATCGTTTGTTGCATTAGAAGCACAAAGTCTTCTTAGATACAGCAATTCCTCGAAGATCATGAACAATTACAAGCACAAAGTCTTGTAGATCATTCAACAATAGTTAAACAAAACACAAATGTAAATCCAAATAAAGGATGTAACACAAAGTTTACATGAATTACTTAGAGTCCTTCAGATATCACTTACTAATCACCACCAAATGAGATCAATTCACAAGACTATCGAATCCAACACAAAGTCTGGTTTGCAATCTTCTTCTTTATTGATCAGATTTCATTCACAAAGCATGAACACAAAGTTTCACAATTCTGCTTCAAAAAGGGCAACACTTCGTTGCAAAATACTAAAACATAAATAATACAAAGGAAATCCCTCATATATATAGAAAGAGGGAAGAGAAAAATTAGGAAACTAATTGAGAAAATCAAGGAAAGTTGGATTCTAGGAGATCTCACCTAACTTTGACCAAAGTCAAAGTGTAATTTTTCTTAATGAAATTACATCTCGAACTTGGGGCAATTACAATTTACAAAAAGACATATAAAATGTCAAGAAATATTTACAAGATGCATAATGGGAAGCATCAAAAATGTCTAACACTGGAGATCAGGAACCTTCATGTTTCCTTGCTTTGGGCACGGAAGTCTTCGTATTTCTTCCTGGTCTCCTGCACAAACTTCTCATCCAGACCAACCATGTAATCCACAATGGTGTGAATTCTCATGATTGATCTCATGGTAGATGAGTGAACCTTCTTGCACCTGTCAAGATGCATTTTTAGGTTATCCACTGTGAGCCTTGTATCACAAATGACGTTCAGAGAGGCTTCTACAAAGTCTGTGTTGTCAATCAACTTCATGATGGCTTCTTTTAAGATTTGGGATATTTTTGTGGCTGGCAGGAAGATATGATTTTCCACAAGAAGTTGTCCTAGTAACTCCTTGATACCTTTTTCAAGAATCACACGATGTCCTTCAACATCTTCCTGCACTTGGTGGAGATCCTCCGCAAGAGATTGAATTACTTGAATTCGATGTTTCAAGGATTCTCTTACCTTAATGAATTTTTCTTTATCGGGAATTACCCCGGATTCCACCAATTTACTGACCTTTACCTGTTTCATTTGTGACCATGACAATATGAATTTTTCCATATCTTTGCGCTCTTGGGAAAGTATACTTTTCTCCTTATCAAGCTCTGTGGTGAGCTTGGCCAACAGAGTAGTTTTCCTGTCCGCAACAATTATTATCTAAGATCTATGTTCTATGATCTTCTTAATGAAATCATAAAACACCCTGCCTTTGGAGGTGAACTTCTCATCTTTCTTGACAACTGGGTCCTCAATACTCACCATTGCCAGTGGTTGTGCATTAGTTGAAGATCCTACAAGTCTCTTTACAATAGTGGCATAATACTCTACCCTTTGTTTGTACATATTGCGAACTTACTCTATTTTATCAAGTCTTCCAGCCAAGAAGTCCAATGTCACTTGCACATCTGCTTTTGCACTTTCATTGGTAACTTTTCCAAGCTGGACTCTTGTTACTGTGTAGTCCTCCATATTGACATCTCCTTCTTCCTGCAGTGGTATTCCAATCTTTGCATACTTGTGACAAGTCTTTTCAACATTTATCCTTCAGTATACTTTCACCTTTTTCTTCCCTTTAGCTTTTGGAGGGACTATCTCTTTGTGGTAGAGCTCCTCTAGAGAAATCATTTGTTTCTTCCTCTTCGACACTTGAGATATCAACCAAGGGGGAAGAAAGGAGGTGTGAACTTTTGGATTCACCGTCAACTCTGTCGTCATCATCACTTCTGAAGTCATTATCACTTCTGAAGTTACCATTGGTATTGTGACAATGGGCAAAGTGTTTTTCATCATTGCTCCTATAGACTGCACATTGAGTTGATCACGTACTGATTCATTCATGAACCGATTGAACTCAATTTCAGAAGTGATATCATATGACGATGACGGTAGGCTAGGAATGGATGATGGAGGACTAGACAAAATATCAACTGTGTGAATGCTTGTCACTGAGGGAGTATCAAGCACGGTCGATGTTGCAGGAATAGTGGATACCTCTGTTGCAGGAATTCTTGTGGTAGGAATAGGTGATGAAGGAACATGAGGTGGAGGAGTACTCGGATTTGAGGAGTATGAGGAACACTAGAAATCACAGGTGATGACATTCTGGGAATTTCCTCAACTACATTCTCAGGTGGAGACATAGTTCTTTCTTGATCATGCATGGGTTCCTGTTGATCACCCTCTTGTCTCTTTGATTCTGGTTCACCTTCGGAATCACCTTTAGATTCTTCTTCAGAATATTCTTCAAACTCTTTTCTGCTTTCAGAAACTTCTTCTACATCGAATTCTACTTTTGCTGGGTCTTCATCTTCAGCGGATTGGTCACTGGAAATACCTTCTTCATTAGAATCTATCTCCTCTGAAACAACCCTTTTACCTTTAGAGTGAGATTGTTTAGATTTCGTGGTTTCTCCTTCTGGGATGACCTGGGTATCTCTCTTGCCAACAGTAAACTTGATTTTGGGACCTCTTCATGAAGAAGTGGGAATAGCCACTGATTTATTTTTCATGTGGAGTTCTTGTTATCAGCAAGCTTCTGCTTCGGATTCTTCTCCTTCTGAATCTATTCTAAAACTTTTCATTTCAAAACCATGCTTGTGTAACCATTCTGCAGTGTTGGATAAGATTGGTGCCAATCTCTCTCTAATGCTAGTACTTTCTTTTCTAGACCATTGAATTGTAGGCAACGGCTTCTTAGAAATTTCTTGTTCATCATAGACAGCATTCATGATATTGCCAAGATCTGTAAAATCCTCTGGTAGGTCAGCAATATCAAGCTATCTGATCTATTGTACGGTCAACCTGCAATAATCCATTTTGTGAATGGCTTCTTCATCTCTGCAATCAGCCCATATTTCCTCAAAATGGCACTTGTGATGATGACCCTTTTGCAATTGCCTTCTGACATCCCGGTAATCAAAATCAAACCTATACCTGTAGGTCCTGATTGTCATGATTTGCATCTTAGCATAAACAGATTTGGCTTTTTGTACAGTCGGGATAGTATATCTACTGACTGTCAATGGGGACTTGAATCCACTCTTGTGAATATTTCTTCATTCTTTTTGCACTGAAATTAGTTGTTTGCACATCTCCATGAGAACCCACTTGTCTGAAGGATATCGTGGCAGCATGTAAGGGCAACCAATGTAGCACCCTACTCTCAAATAAGTAAATGTTGGGAATTTTAGAAATATGCATCCAACTTTACTTACTGCCTTATAGTCCTCATTAGATACCCTTCTCCTTTCGAGAGTCGGATCAAAATTGAAAAGTAAAGGCGTGAAGAAAGCATCAGTAACCCTCCTGAAATGATGGAAGCTTTCCTTCAATTCCAGTTGATAGAAAAATTTATACATAGGTACCAGCATCTGATTTCTTTTTGTGGATAGACCTAGAAATTCCCTCATTACAGCTGTTGCATACACCAGATAAGAAGTCATGTAGAATTTTAATGTAGAAGGAACATTGATCAGTTGTTCATGTATTTCATCGCTAATCTGTTTGCCCCAATCAATGTGAACTTTTTGTCTTCTTATGATTCTGATGTATTCATACATCTAGTCATGGAAAGTGGATGATTCAGGAAATCCCTTCACTCTGCTCAATAATGTGATCATATCTTTGACATCATCTTTGAAATCACTTCGCAGGAGCCCCTTTGGCCATCTAGAAATAGTTTTCCTAGGCTTCTTCAACCATTGGCTATTTATCAGGTTTTTAGCCTTATTGGGATCAACGTCATAGACTTCTTTTGCTTTTTGTATTGAGATATCAATATACTTCTCCATCTGTGGAACTTTAAACACAATATCAAAGAAGTCAGAGTCAAGTCTCAAAATCTCATGCCCAGAAGAATCAATCACACTTTTGCTCTCCCTAATGTAGTGGGATGCAACTTGAAGGAAAAATTTTGTATTATGCGCAGTAGTAGGGAACATGGACACCAAATGAAGGTTACTGTGAACAACTACTCTCATAGAATCAGGAAGAGGCTTCTTCTCAATTTTTTCTGCAAAATCCACTAAGTCTTGATGACCAACCTCTGTTTCTTTTATCTCTTCCACCTTGGAGACCACTATAGTCGGCGAATAGACACCTTGATATTTATACTTCATTTTTTCTTTAGCTTTTGAAGACGACGGAGGTTTTTTGGCAGTCATTAGAGGGCAACTGAAACTAAGATCAACAACCTTGAGGATCTTGAAAAGAGACTGGAAGATGTAGAGTCAGAACAAATGTTAGTCAAAAAAATAACACGGGGATGCATGAAGCGAGCAACGATGATGAGCAAGCGTGGAGCGAGTGACAAGGCACACAAAACGATGCACAAAGTGGAAGGAATGAAGTTCAGGATGAAACTAGGAAGATTAGGAATGAATAAGGGAATAAGTGTGAAAAGTGTAAGGGCATTGAAAATCAGCACCCTTGCACTTTGAAGCAAGAATTTTGGTGCAGTGGTGCTGAAAATCATTGCCTCTGCACTTCAGTTTTAGAAACATTTCATGATGTCAGGGCACTAAAAATCAGCGCCCTGACATTTTCTTCTTGGAGACTCAAATGTAAGTGTAATGTAGACCAAAATGCGCGCCCTTGTAAAATGGAGATAGATGAAATGTGAAAAACGCTACTTGAAACTTGGAAATGTGAACATTTTGATGCCAACTTCTGAAACATGTTTTTGACGTAATGATTTTGCATTTCTACACCATGATATAGTGAGGAATACTTAGTCACAAAAATGTGTTTCTCACATGAGGAACCTGCGTGCATGAAGCTCCCCAAGGAATGAGAAAGAACAAGAGATGTAAGGGAGAGACAAACGAACCAAAACCCCTTGGTGACCAAGAAGAAAAAGCTGACCATGGAGCAAGACGTGATAGGAAGAAAAAATGTGTGATGATAAGGAAAAAGAACATGCATATAACGGAATATGAAATGCGTGAGAAAGAAGAAGCAAAAACCACCGCGCGGATGAAACACAATGTCAGGCGAGGGGAATAAGAAACACGTTCTTGCAGAATGAAAGAAAACTTGACAAGGAAATAGCGAACAAATGAAAAAAGTGTTTAGAAAATGAAGAGTTTCTACAAAACATCTTCAAAGAAATGAATGAAAGGAAGAAACGAAAAGAAGAGACTTACCAAGGAAAATGGCGAAACCCTAGGTCGATGCAGCAAGAGAGCTCAAAAGAAATGAATTTTGGAAGTAGCTTGGTTGCCCAGCACATTGGAAGTGGAAGAATTCAAGTTAAAATGAAATGAAGTGAACCAAAATCACTTTTAAGTGATTTACAAGTGTTAAAAACCAACTCAAGTCGCCCATTTAATTGAGGCATAAAAAGTGGCACGATAAGCGAAAAACGTAAAAGACATGAAAAAAGCACGCCTAAGCCAATTTTGGTCAAGTCTAGAAAAATGTGTAATGGCACACCTTTTTAGCGCTTTAGCACATTTTTTGAAAATCACTTTTATGCAGGAGCGCTGATTTTCAGCGCCTCTACACTTTTCAACACTTAGCCAATTTTTGGCTGTGAGCAGGAGCGCACTTTTTTAGTGCAACTGCATTTTTCACAATTTAACTAAGTATGATCAGTGAGACTTTGCAAAGGAGCTCATTTCAAAGGTCTTCACGAGGCGAACATAGGGGGATGCTCAAACTGACTGTTTGAGGCTTTGGAATGCATTTCAAGGTGGCTCAAAAATCACCTCGTTTTGCATGCTTAAACTTCATGAACCTAGGAAACGGACAAGTTTCGTAGGGGGGTTATCCGTGGAACCAGTGCTGCTAGATTCCATGATAACAGTTGGCTCATGCTAGGGATCTTCCTTCAACCGTTCTTCAAAATGAATGAAGGGAGAAGAATTCTAGAATTGAAGTGCCTTTATCTATCCATTGGGCTTGGAGTCAGGTGACGACAACGACGTAACTTAAAACATAAAGACTCAAAAGGACTTAAAAATAAAAAGTATTTACATACCAACGCCAATTACTTTACTGTGTAAAGTGCTTGAGATGTTTCCCGCTATGAGGAAGGGAAAATAGCGTTCTGTCTCCATATGCTAACAGGAAACTGTTCTCACCATGCAGCTGATGTATTTGGAAAGGTCTTATCCACAGTGAGTCAAATTTTCCATGCATACCTTTTGGTTCTCTCTGTTTGTCCCACAGGAGAACAAGGTCACCAATTTGAAATTCTTGAGACTTGGCCTTTTTTTCAAAAAACTTCTTTACTTGGTCCTGGTGTTTCGTGATGCAATTAGCCACTTGAACCTGGTTCTCTTCCAATTCAGAGAGATACACAATACGCTTATCAACAGAGTTGTCAAATGTCTCGTCCTTGATGGCCTTAGCTAGTTTGAGGGCTGGAATTTCCAAGGTTATAGGAATCTTGGCATTTAACCCGTACAAGAGTTGAAAAGAAGACATTACAATTGCCCGCTTCAGAGTTATCATGTCTGCCCAAAAAGCATCGAACAAGGCCTTGTGCCACAAACGTTGATTCTCATCTACCAGCTTACGGATGATAGTCACCAAATTTTTGTTGCTAGATTCCGCCTAACCATTACCTTGCGGATAATAGTCAGAATAATGTGACAAAGTTATGTCATGTTCGAAACAGAACTCAGTAATCTTGTTGGACGAGAAGGCAGAAGCATTGTCAGCAATGATCTTGTTTGGCACACCGAACTTGGAAATAATGTTTTCGTTTAAGAAACTTCACACTACTTTAGAAGTAGCACGCTTGGTAGGTATTGCTTCCACCCACTTGGTGAAATAGTCAGTAGCAGTCAATACATAGATGTGTCTTGCACTTGATGATGGATTAACTGCACCTATGAAGTCGATTCCCCACTGCTGGAAAGGTTCTTCAAACACAATAGGTTTCAATGGCAAGGATGCCAACCTAGGTCGGCCAACGAACTGTTGACACAATTCACACTTACGTACCCAAGAGTACATGTCCTGAAAAAGTGTGGGCCAATAATACTTCACTCTCAAGATCTTGTGAGCGGTTACCGGCGCTGAGAAATGTCCACCACATGCCAGGTCATGATAAGACTTCAGCAGTTTTTGTTGTTGTTCATTATCAACACATCGGAGAAATGTCCCATCCATTGCACGCTTGTACAAGCCATTGTCTCATAAGACAAAATTTGTCGATTTCAACTTGATGGTTCTCTTTTCCTTTGGTGTCAAGTGACTGGGGCATTCCCCATATGTGAGGAAATGATTGATGTTGGAATACCATTCGTCGGTGGTACTAACAAACAGTACCATTGGAAGTGTACTTGGATCCACCTCTTCATCATCTGAAACTTCTTCACCCTCTAAAATTTCTTTATCTGGATTATTTTCAGCGATAAGATGACAAATTCCACGTCCACATATCAACTTAGTGGGTTTGATTTCTAGATCGTATTCCTAAATTTTGGCAATTCAATTGCCTCTTTTTGTTCCAAATTCTTGTTGTGTTAGGATAGACTTAATAGTTGAATCTGGAACTAGAACCTTGACATGGATACTTAGAATATAGAACCAAAAATGCTTAACAGCTTTGACAACTGCAAAAGCATGCTTCTCAATTTGAGAGTATTTCAGCTCATAATTCTTCAGGGGGCAGCTCATGAATGTGATGGGAGATCCAAAGCCTTCATCGTTCTCCTGCACCAAGATTGTTGAGAGTGTATGCTCGGAAGCATAACTGTACATGATAAAATCTTTGGTGTAGTTGGGGAAAACCAACACAAGCACGTGAGAAATGGCCTCCTTAATATCATCAAATGTTGCTTTCCCTTCTGTCGTCCAATGGAATGTGGTGTTACCCTTCATCATATTTACAATATGACGAGTCTTTTCAGCAAAGTCCAGGAGAAATCTCCTTAAGAAGTTTACCTTTCCAAAGAAGGAATGGAAAGCCTTCTTGCTCAACGGCAAGGTGAGAGATTTAATTACATTGACCCTTTCCAAGTCAATCTTGATTCCCTCTGTAGATACAACGTGACCAAGAAGTTTACCTTCGGTCACCCCAAAAGTTGACTTCTTGGGATTTAGGGAAATACCATACTAATGACATCTCTTAAGAATTTGCCTCAAATGGTAGAAGTGTTCATGACGTTGCTTAGAGAAAACCATGAGATCATCAAGATACACCAGGATAAACTTACCCATCACATCGCGGAAAGCGAGATCCATAGCACGTTGGAACGTGGCGCCAGCGTTGATCAAACCAAAAGGCATCCAGTGATATGCAAAGGTCCCCCATGGCATCGTGAAAGAGGTTTTGTGTTGATCACTTGAATTAACTTCAATTTGGTTGTAACTGGAAAATCCATCTAGCATGGAGAGCATCTCGGATCCGGTTACATTTTGTAGGACTTGGTCCATCACTGGAAGGGGATAATTGTCTTTGAGTGACAACTAGTTTAGATTTCTGAAATCTACACAAATGCAGATTTCGCCGTTCTTGTTATGAATGGGAACGATATTAGCTATCCATGTTGAATGATGGATAGGGAATATTATCTGTGCATTTACCATCTTTTGAACTTCTGCCAGAATTGTTCCAGAAATCTTGGGATTGTACTACCTCTACTTTTGTTTGTAAGGCAAAGCTCCAGCCTTGAGGGGAATATCATGTTGCACTTCTTTAGGCCGAAATGATTTTAGATCTTCATACGAATGTGCTAAGACATCCATATACTCTTGTAGTAACTGAGCAAACTGTCTTCTTTCTTCAGCCATGCAACATTTTCCAATGTTCACCATCTTGGGGTTAGCTTTAGTTCCCAAATTAATTTGTTCCACTTCATTAGATGAGTCAGAATCTGAGAGTTGCTTTTTAACCTAGTGATCATGCTTGTCAAAATGATTCTCTAAGGATACTAATCCTTTGGGAATCTTATTCCCTCTGAGTTGCAAATATTCTTCACCTATAACAGGGTCCAAATTTGACACAAATTCTCAAGGTAGAGAATCGCTACCTTCAAAGTACAACTCATCAAAGTTCTCTGCTTTCTCAAGAAAGGAAATGATCTGATGATCATCATTGAAAATTTTCCAGTTCTCTGAATTTTTAGGGACACTTGGGTGGAAAACCAGCTCGATGGTGTAGGTAGAACCTTGAAATTCTTTGTGTGGTACCAAGATTGTGGCGGAGATTGCTAGAGAATTAGCTCTGGTATTATATTCTCTGGGAACAATAGATATATCGAAAGCTTTGAATTCCTCAACGGAATCCCATACTAGATTACGGTAATGCCTGAGTCTGTCATTCTTTGTCTGATAAATATTTCTCACTTGACATACTATCAGCTCGGCATCACCTTGTGAATGGAGATTTTTTATACCTTTCTTTAGTGCAACTTGCATTCCCAATAATAAGGCCTCATATTCAGCGGTGTTATTAGTGTTATCAAATTGTAACTTGAAAGAGAAGGGGAAAAACTTTCCAGTTGGAAAAATAAAAACCATTCCTGCTCCAGAACCAGTCGAAGAGTAGCTACCATCAAATTCAAGCAACCAGACACCGTTGGGATCACCAAGGCTAACAGTGTCGAATTCCAAGGCATCATCGTCTAATAAGGATTCATGATCGGAGATAGACAAATCACCTGATGATGATTCATTCAAAGTGGAGGAAATATCATCATTTTCTAACTCATTTCGAGTTGAGGATTGTCCCACCTCATTTGTTTGTAGATAGTAAGTTCCCACACTTGAGGATTCGAACATGATTTGAGCTCTAGGATCATCTGATTGGGCAACTGAAAACTTTGACTCCTTTTCAGGAACCAATTTTTGCATCACCTTTTACGAGTATTCTTGCTTCAAACATATCCATACTTAGTTCTCCTCCAACATCTTTGCATAAATTACGTCTGAGGAGGATTTCGTAGGATCCTGGTACATCGACCACAAGGACTGTCATTTTTATTTTCTTCTCTGGGTATGCAGCGAATGCATACTACGCATCTTTGATATGGACGATCAATGGCACTTGTTTGTTCTCCATGGAGAAATAATGGCTGAAATTTTTGGTCATCTCAAGGCCCAAAGTAGTGGCTACATTGGTGGGCATCACGTTATCGGATGCACCAGAATCTATGACATGGTTACTCAGCTTAAAACCATTTACAAGTAGGGAGATGAAAAATGGATCAATGCATATGGAGGCAGTTGGAGGATTGGATACAAGGTTACTCTGTGGAATCTTGGGTTTAGGAGTAATAGGGGTGTCAGGAGGTGTATCCTGACTTGGGGAAATTCTTTTGTCATTAACAAACTTAACAAGCCTATCAAATTGGTGGGAGTTGGCTTTGAGGTATTTAGCCTCGGACATCTGAACCTTGGTTTTCTTGGCATGGTCAATAATGTCAAAAGCCTAGAAATAATTTTGTAGGCTGGAAGTCATAACTTCACTGATTGGTTTTACGAAAGGCACACTGGTCTTTGGAATGGGTGGATTAGCTTTAGGAATAGTGGGAGTTGATGAAGAGGGATGAGGTGTACTTACTTGTGGATTCACTGATTTCTTGGGTTGCCAAGGGAGGGGAGATCCTCTTTTGGCGATCGTGACCAATGGCTTCTCTTTTTCAGGGAGAGCAGCAGCTTGAGCTTTGTCAAGTTGATTTTGTTGATGCTGCGTAAAAATAGCATAAGTGTCAGTCACCAAGTCATCTTCTTCTTCTTGCTTCACCATTTGCAAGTAGCTAATCTTGGAGTGGCCAGTCGATTCAATTTCTTCTTCTTGGAAGAGATTGACATTTTCTTCTTTAGGGTATTCTTGTTGTGTATAATCATCTTGTTCAACCTCGTACTATCCTGTGGCATTGTTAGCGGGTGGGGCTTCTAGAGCAAGCCTTCCTAGGGGTGCTGGGAGACGATTTTGATTTTTTTTGCCACCGTAATTAGGGAAAGTCCTCCTAGGGACGTCCTTGTAGTTGCTCTTGTTGTTATTGTTCGAAACTTGCTTTTTCAGGGACAAGACTTCATTTTCTAGCCTTTGGACCATAGGATCCGTAAAGTTGGAGTTGGCACTAGGAGTGCTAACATTAGATGCTAAAGACCCTGAGGCTTGCATCCTTTTGTTTCTATTAGTTTCCATCCTTATTTCTCCAGGAAGGATCATATCATCTTCCAGGTTGGTAGCTAGTTGCTGAGCTGCTTCGACATTGACAAGATTTTCCCTGCGTAAGTAGAAACTCACTTTGGGTAGTTGTGTATTGATGAAGAAACACTTCAGGTTATGATATGTTGGTCTTGCATCATTTGGGATCCGCATCACCAACTTATTAAATTTTTCCACGAACTCGCACATGGGCTCGTGAACTTCTTTGTGCATGGTGGTGAGTTGTGCCAACAAAGCATGTGAATATTTCTTCAAAATTTGTGGGAAGAGAGGCCTAGTCAGTTACGGAGGCGTTAGGAAGAGTAAAGAACCATTCAGTTGCAACCCCTTGAAGGGATTCAATGAACAATCTTACAGAAACGTCTTCGTGCTCAATGTCGAGAACACCACAAACGATGTAGAATGCGGATATGTGTGCATCGGAATGTTCTTTTCCATCACCTTGAAACTTTGGGAGATTCTTTTTGGAAAGACATAGCAGTTCATGCAAAGGTGTGGCCAAACGGAGGGGACAAAATCATTTCCCCATGGTCCTATAGGTGGTGTGGCCATAGCTAGTTGCACAATAGGTACCTGAACAGGATGCATGCGGTAAATAGACCAAACACTTGGGAGAGGATATCTTTGGCTACACGAAGGGTAGCTTACAGCACGTTGCAGTGGTGACCTTACTCGTAGAGGAGTAAATGGAAAATTATGTTGAAACAACTCTTCAAAAAGTGGATGTGCTACTCCTTCAGCCCTCAATCCTCGTGTATATATTCGGTCTACCATAATGTATATCTAAACAAGATGGAGATTATAAAGGTAACAATATACAAAAGAACAGTAAGAAACAGGAAACTTATCTACTTTAATCAAAAGTGTGAGGCTTAGATTGCGTATGTCGTTCCCCAATGGAGTCGCCAATAACTCTTGGGTGAAAATTATGTAATCAACTTTTCAATAGATTACACAACTAGGACATCAGCCACAGCTATGTGAGATATAAATCTCTCCTCTCAAAAAGGGGAGGCGCCCTTCTCACTGCTGACAGAAGCTATAGTAAAACAAATAAAGTAATTACAGAATGTACACAATACTTACGAAGTGGGGGGGTGTGTCACATTCATCCTTCTCTCTTTTTTTCAGAGAAGATGTTTAAAATGCTTCACTGTTGGAAGTTCTCAATTCAAAATAACCTTAAACGTTCAATAAGCAGTAATACCAATACCTCTATCTTGTCAAAGCAGAGCGTAGAGATACCAGAAGTGATTAACGATAAACAAGTAAAATAAAAGGGAAAGCTCACGAAGGCACAAAGTCGTTTTGTAGCTTTTTCAATGGTAAATCTGTGAAAGATGTATCATTTATTATATTAGAAGCACAAAGCCTTCTTAGATACAGCAATTCCTCGAAGATCATGAACAATTACAAGCACAAAGTCTTGTAGATCATTCAACAATAGTTAAACAAAACACAAATGTAAATCCAAATAAAGAACACAAAGTTTACATGAACTACTTAGAGTCCTTCAAATATCACTTACTAATCACCACCAAATGAGATCAATTCACAAGAATATCGAACCCAACACAAATTCTGGTTTGCAATCTTCTTCTTTATTGATCAGATTTCATTCACAAAGCATGAACACAAAGTTTCACAATTCTGTTTCAAAAAGGGCAGCACTTCGTTGCAAAATACTAAAACATAAACAATACAAAGGAAATCCCTCATATATATAGAAAGAGGGAAGAGAAAAATTAGGAAACTAATTGACAAAATCAAGGAAATTTGGGTGAATGATTCTAGGAGATCTCACCTAACTTTGACCAAAGTCAAAGTGTAATTTTTCATAATGAAATTACATCTCGAACTTAGGGCAATTACAATTTACAAAAAGACATATAAAATGTCAGGAAATATTTACAAGATGCATAATGGGAAGCATCAAAAATGTCTAACACTGGAGATCAGGAACCTTCATGTTTCCTTGCTTTGGGCACGGAAGTCTTCGTATTTCTTCCTGGTCTCCTACATGAACTTCTCATTTGGACCAACTGCGTAATCCACAATGGTGTGAATTCTCATGATCGATCTCATGGCAGATGAGTGAACCTTCTTGCACCTGTCAAGATGCATTTTTAGGTTATCCACTGTGAGCCTTGTACCACAAATGACGTTCAAAGAGGCTTCTAAAAAGTCTGCGTTGTCAATCAACTTCATGATGGCTTCTTTGAAGATCTGGGATATTTTTGTGGCTGGCAGGAAGATACGATTTTCCTCAAGAAGTTGTCTTGGTAACTCCCTGATACCTTTTTCAATAATCACATGATGTCCTTCGACATCTTCCCGCACTTGGTGGAGATCCTCCGCAAGAGATTGAATTACTTGAATTCGATGTTTCAAGGATTCTCTTACCTCAATGAATTTTTCTTTATCGGGAATTACCCTGGCTTCCACCAATTTATTGACCTTTACCTGTTTCATTTGTGACCATGACAACAGGAATTTTTCCATATCTTTGTGCTCTTGGGAAAGTATACTTTTCTCCTTATCAAGCTCTGTGGTGAGCTTGGCCAGCAGAGTAGTTTTCTTGTCCGCAGCAATTATTATCTGAGATCTGTGTTCTACGATCTTCTCAATGAAATCATAAAACACCCTGCCTTTGGAGGTGAACTTCTTAGATTTCTTGACAACTGGGTCCTCAATACTCACCATTTCCAGCGGTTGTGCATTAGTTGAAGATCCTACAAGTCTCTTTACAATAGTGGCATAATGCTCTACCCTCTGTTTGTACATATTGTGAGCTTACTCTATTTTATCAAGTCTTCTAGCCAAGATGTCCAATGTCACTTGCGCATCTACTTTTGCACTTTCATTGGTAACTTTTCCAAGCTGGACTCTTGTTACTGTGTAGTCCTCCATATTGACATCTCCTTCTTCCTGCGGTGGTATTCCAATCTCCGCATACTTGTGACCAGTCTTTTCAACATTTAGCCTTCAGTATACTTTTGTCTTTTTCTTCCCTTTAGCTTTTGGAGGGACTATCTCTTTGTGGTCGAGCTCCTCTGGAGAAATCATTTGTTTCTTCCTCTTCGACACTTGAGATATCAACAAAGGGGGAAGAAAGGAGGTGTGAACTTCTAGATTCACCGTCAACTCTATCATCATCATAACTTCTAAAGTCATTGTCACTTCTGAAGTTACCATTGGTATTGTGACAATGGGAAAAGTGTTTGTCATCATTGCTCTTGTAGACTGCACATTGAGTTGATCACGTATTGATTCATTCATGAACCGATTGAACTCAGTTTCAAAAGTGATATCATATGACGTTGATGATAGGCTAGGAATGGATGATGGAGGACTAGACAAAATATCAACTATGTGAATGCTTGTCATCAAGGGAGTATCAAGCACGGTCGATGCTACAGGAATAGAGGATACCTCTACTGCAAGAATGCTTGTGGTAGGAATAGGTGATGAAGGAACAGGAGGTGGAGGAGTACTCAGATTTGGAGTATGAGGAACACTAAAACTCACAAGTGATGACATTCTGGGAATTTCCTCAATTACATTCTTAGGTGGAGACATAGTTCTTTCTTGATCATGCCTGGGTTCATGTTGATCACCCTCTTGTCTCTCTGATTCTGGTTCACCTTCGGAATCACCTTCAGATTCTTCTTCAAAATCTTCTTCAGACTCTTGTCCTCTTTCAGAAACTTCTTCTGCATCGGATTCTGCTTCTGCTGAGTCTTCATCTTTAGCAGATTGGTCACTGGAAATACCTTCTTCATCAGAATCTATCTCCTCTGAAACAACCCTTTTACCTTTAGAGCGAGATGGTTCAAATTATATGGTTTCTCCTTTTGGGATGACTTGGGTATCTTTCTTGCCAACAGTAAACTTGATTTTGGGACATCTTCGTGAAGAAGTGGGAATAGCCATTGATTTATGTTTCATGCGGAGTTCTTGTTGTCGGCGAGCTTCTGCTTCGGATTCTTCTCCTTCTAAATTTGTTCTGAAACTTTTCATTTCAAAACCATGCTTGTGTAACCATTCTGCAGTGTTGGATAAGATTGGTGCCAATCTCTCTTTGATGCTAGTACTTTCTTTTCTAGACCATTGAATTGTAGGCAACGGCTTCTTAGAAATTTCTTGTTCATCATAGACAACATTCATGATATCACTAGGATCTATAAAATCCTCTGGTAGGTCAGCAATATCATTGTCTTTGATCTGTTGTACAGTCAACCTGCAATAATCCATTTTGTGAATGGCTTCTTCATCTCTGCAATTAGCCCATATGTCCTCAAAATGGTACTTGTGATGATGACCCTTTTGCAATTGCCTTCTGACATCCCGGTAATCAAAATCAAACCTATACCTGTAGGTCCTAATTGTCATGATTTGCATCTCAGCATAAACAGATTTGGCTTTTTGTACAGTCAGGATAGTATATCTACCGATTGTCAGTGGGAACTTGAATCCATGCTTGTGAATATTTCTTCGTTCTTTGTGCACTGAAATTAGATGTCTGCACATCTGCATTAGAACCCACTTGTCTGAAGGATATTATGGCAGCATGTAAGGGAAACTAGTGTAGCACCCTACTCTTTAATAAGTAAATGTTGGGAATTGTAGAAATATGCATCCAACTTTACTTACTGCCTTATAGGCCTCATTAGATACCCTTCTCCTTTCGAGAGTCAGATCAAAATTTAAAAGCAAAGGCACGAAGAAAGCATCAGTAACCCTCCTAAAATGATGGAAGATTTCCTTCAGTTCCAGTTGATAGAAAAATTTATACACAGGTACCAACATCTGATTCCCTTTTGTGGATAGACCTAGAAATTGCCTCATTACAATTGTTGCATACACCAGATAAGAAGTCATATAGAATTTTAATGTACAAGGCACATTGATCAGTTTTTCATGTATTTCATCGCTGATTTGTTTGCCCCAATCAATGTGAATTTTTTGTCTTCTTATTATTTTGATGTATTCATTCATCCAGAAATGGAAAGTGGATTATCCAGGCAAGCCCTTCACTCTACTCAATAATTTGATCATATCTTTGACATCATCTTTGAAATCACTTCGCAGGAGCCCCTTTGGCCATCTGGAAACAGTTTTCCTAGGTTTCTTCAACCATTGGCTATTTATCAGGTTTTTAGCCTTATTGGGATCAGTGTCATAGACTTCTTTTGCTTTTTGTATCGAGATATCAATGTACTTCTCCATCTGTGGAACTTTAAACACAATATCAAAGAAGTCAGGGTCGAGTCTCAAAATCTCATGCCTAGAAGAATCAATCACACTTATGCTCTCCCTAATGTAGTGGGATGCAACTTGAAGGACAAATTTTGTATTGTGCGCAGCAGTAGGGAACATGGACACCAAATGAAGGTTACTATGAACAACTACTCTCATAGAATCAGGAAGAGGTGTGTTCTTAATTTTTTCTGCAAAATCCACTAAGTCTTGATGACCAACCTCTGTTTCTTTTATCTCTTCCACCTTGGAGACCACTACAGTCGGTAGATAGACACCTTGATATTTATACTTCATTTTTTCTTTAGCTTTTGAAGATGATGGAGGTTTTTTGGCAGTCATTAGAGGGCAACTGAAACTAAGATCAACAACCTTGAGGATCTTGAAAAGAGACTGGAAGATGTAGAGTCAGAACAAACGTTAGTCAAAAAAATAACATGGGGATGCGTGAAGCGAGCAACGATGATGAGCAAGCGTGGAGCGAGTGACAAGGCACACAAAATGATGCACAAAGTGGAAGGAATGAAGTTCAGGATGAAACTAGGAAGATTAGGAATGAATAAGGGAATAAGTGTGAAAAGTGTAAGGGCATTGAAAATCAGCACCCTTGCACTTTGAAGCAAGAAGTTTGGTGCAGTGGGGCTGAAAATCAGCGCCTCTGCACTTTAGTGTTAGAAACATTTCATGATGTCAGGGCGCTAAAAATCAGTGCCCTGACATTTTCTTCTTAGAGACTCAAATGTAAGTGTAATGTAGACCAAAATGTGCGCACTTGTAAAATGGAGATAGATGAAATGTGAAAAACGCTACTTGAAACTTGGAAATGTGAGCATTTTGATGCCAACTTCTGAAACATGTTTTTGACGTAATGATTTTGCATTTCTACACCATGATATAGTGAGGAATACTTAGTCACAAAAACGTGTTTCTCACATGAGGAACCTGTGTCCATGAAGCTCCCCAAGGAATGAGAAAGAACAAGAGATGTAAGGGAGAGACAAACGAACCAAAACCCCTTGGTGACCAAGAAGAAAAAGCCGACCATGGAGCAAGACGTGATAGGAAGAAAAAATGTGTGATGATAAGGAAAAAGAATGTGCATATGACGGAATATGAAACGTGTCAGAAAGAAGAAGCAAAAACCACCGCGTGCATGAAACACAAGGTCAGGCGAGGGGAATAAGAAACACGTTCTTGCATAATGAAAGAAAACTTGACAAGGAAATAGCGAACAAATGAAAAACGTGTTTAGAAAATGAAGAATTTCTACAAAACATCTTCAAAGAAATGAATGAAAGGAAGAAACGAAAAGAAGAGACTTACCAAGGAAAATGGTGAAACCCTAGGTCGATGCAGCATGAGAGCTCAAAAGAAACAAATTTTGGAAGTAGCTTGGTCGCCTAGCACTTTGGAAGTGGAGGAAATGAAGTTAAAATGAAATGAAGTGAACCAAAATCACTTTTAAGTGATTTACAAGTGTTAAAAACCAACTCAAGTTGCCCATTTAATTAAGGCATAAAAAGTGGCACAATAAGCGAAAAATGTAAAAGACATGAAAAAAAACACGCCTAAGCCAATTTTGGTCAAGTCTAGAAAAATGTGTAATGGCGCACTTTATAGCACTTTAGCACTTTTTTGAAAATCACTTTTATGCAGGGGCGCTGATTTTCAGCGCCCCTACACTTTTCAACACTTTTCAACACTTAGTCAATTTTTGGTTGTGAGCAAGAGCGCACTTTTTTAGTGTAACTGCATTTTTCACAATTTAACTAAGTATGATCAGTGCGACTTCATGAAGGAGCTCGTTTCGAAGGTCTTCATGAGGCCAACATAGGGGGATGCTCAAACTGACTGTTTGAGGCTTTGGAACGCATTTCAAGGTGGCTCAAAAATCACCTCGTTTTGCATGCTTGAACTTCACGAACCTAGGAAATGGACAAGTTTCGTAGGGGGTTATCCGTGGAACGAGCGCTGCTAGATTCCGTGATAACAAAACCTTAAATCCCTTAGTTGCAAAACCCTAAAAATTTCAATAATGGTCTACAACTATAGAAAAATATAACATAATCCCCACAACTTATTTGTCATTTATAAAAATTATTATTGTCTTCTTAAATGGCAACTCATCTGAGCTTTCCATAAAGCTTGAAAAGTCATCTAAATATACTATTATCCTTAGCTCAATCAACTCAACCAAATTGCTCATATTATTATGGAAGAATTTGTATGGGCTATGGTTTTTAAGTTGTTATTGTTGTAGAATTGTAAATTGTCACCCTTGACAATTTCACACTATTTTTTGCTTCCCCTTAAGTTATTGGACCTAATTGAGCATTTAATTTCCTAAATTATGCATTCCATGGCTCATTTTAAACATTTTCTGACAATTTGCAATCACAAAACAAATACTCTCATTTAATACTTTACCCCCGACTCCTTAAATTCTAGAAAATAGGTCTAGGACACTAGCACCTAGGGTGCCTATGTCCCCATATTTTGGCTCCAAATTCAAATATGTTGGTTTTGGAATTTTATTATTTGAAATTCAAATATCTAAAGTCAGCCATTGGGATTTAATTTTGGAGAAATTAGAATAATTATGTATAAATACATAGTTATTGCATCATTTGGAAACTAAGTGAAAGTATTGAGAATCAAAGGCAAGAATTATTATCAAGACCATTATCAAGCAAGTAAAGAGTAGCCATTAGAGGATTTATTGCAGCAATTCAAGATCCAAACATGATGTCAAAGTGTATGTGAGTTTGTTTATGCTTATGTTTTCATATTGTTTGTGAAGACTAATCCTTGTAGGTCTCCAGTAAATTCAAGCAATCAAGATCCAAGCCTTGAGGAGATGTGAATGACTTTAGTCCTTCAAGGAAGCCATTGAAGGGTGGTGAGTTGCATCACTTTTTGGATTCATCATTCCTTCCTATCATTTATCCTTTTATCATTGGGATTGTCATTGTGGAAGTGGAAACACTAACATGGGGTTTGACTCAAGAAAGTCCCTAAATGGCACAATATTTCTTCTCTCTTTGAATGTGTAGGTTTCAGATCTGAAGAGGATTGAAGGAAGTTTGAAGACCAATTATTCAATTTTGCAATTGAAACCCTACTCCTTGATAACTCACAAAAACTCACTTACATAAAGATCTAATATTGATTCGACAAATTTGTAGATAGAAATCAAAAGCTCTAATCCAACTCTTGAGGACTGCAAAACATATCTGAAAAAAACCTACTAGGATAGTAGCACCCCCAGAGGAAACATCCTTTGAAATAAGGCCAAATTGATACTACAAGTGCACAGTCCTACTCAATTCGTTTCTAAAGTATGAATTTCTTTGTGATATCTCAAATCTACTATACTTGCATCAGAATAGTAATTTACATCATTAGGTAAATTGAATCATTACATTTCATTCTTAGGTCATTTTAGATTTAGTCAAGGGTAGGTTGACTCACCTTTGAGGTTGTAAGTCAGTCTTATATCTTGTTCAAATCAATCAAACCTCAATCATTACCACCCACTCTTTATTTAATGAAATAAGAAAAGTGTGTTGAACCCCCACAAAGGGAGATCTCCCCTAAAGGGTCACACATTTTTCACCATTTCATTTTGGTGAACCTGACATTTTAACATTATATACCTTCTAAAATTTGAAGCCATTCATTCTAGATCTAGATTTTGTATCGCATTACTTTGCATTATTCAATTACGCATTTATTTTTGCATCAAAAAAGGTATATAAACTCAAAAATTTGCATATCATATTGCATTATAGGTTGCAACAGGGTTTATTTCATTCATTATAGCTCAGATCTACATTTAAATTGCATTCACAAATCTGCACTAGGTCATTTAAAATCTGAAAACAAAAAATTGAAAGTGTCATTGCATGCATTTAGGAATTTTGCATATAGCTAAAAGTTGCATTGTTTTGTTTCAAAAAGCATATCAATATCATCATTTTCATATTTAGCATATTAGAATTAGTCAATTGTTGCATTTTAGATCTAGAAATTGCATTCACAATTGTCATTTATTTTTTAAACATTTTCAACATTGTTGCACATTCACATTTTGTCTTTACATAATCTTAAATTCAGAAAATTCTGGAAAAATATTCATTGTCAAAACTATTTTCACACAGACACAGAAACCTTAAACATTATTACACACAACCAAACTTTGAATTTTGTAAAACCCTTTCCAAGACATAGGAACTCTAGGTGCCCTAGTCTTGTCTTTTTTGGCTCAGATTTTGTCAAACATCTATGTCTATGTTCTATGTCTATTTTTTCTTTCTAATTTTTGTGTTTGAGTGTCTTACTATGACTATTTGGTAATTTAGTGTTCATAGTGGACACACTTAGTGTTTTGAAACTCATATGAGCTTCATGACCTAGTGTCCTATTTCCAATACTTTAGTGAGATGTAGTTGTAGACATGGCATACCGCATTGTTGTTACATCCTTCATGGATCCTGAGTCTTCCAACTCTTTCATGCAAGGTATTTCCAATACCATTCCCATTTTGGACTCAATCCCTAATCCTACCATACCAATGATAACTTCACAAACAAACACCTTTATGGATGTTAAGGTCCTATTGTTGTGCATGTTCTTGAAGACAAACTGAAATAATTAGACAAAGACTTAGCGAGATTGCAAGACTATTTAAGCACTGAATCTTTAGCAAGATAAACAATTCCTATAGTGGACAACTTAAGGAAATTGATCAATGATTCCCAAGGATTAGAGGTGTTGTGTACCCAAGCCCATATTGTGGATACAAAAATTCCTATGATGGTTAGTCATGCTCAAGCTTTTGGATACACTCAAAGCCAAGGAGTAAGCCAAGTCTCCCTCCCCACAACTATTGCCTCTATTCCTACATACACATCACTAATTGTAGCTTCAACAATACAAAAAACAAATGACATAAATCCAACCTTAGGTTTCTCCAATGGGCATCCTTATAGCTTCATGAAATCACATTTGACACCTCAATATTCATCCCCCCTTATAAACTTGCAACATAGTAGTTCACCAAGCACTTACACAATCCCACCATATTCACCACATTCCCAAAACATGTCAAGCAATGACTCGGTCATCAATCAAATTTTTAAAAATGTAACCTCACTCCAACAACAAATCTCCACATTGAACCAAGCTCAAAATGGAAACCATCACAATATGTCAAAAGGAGTCGTTTGTCACTTAAAATTTTGAAAACAACCATATCACTAAACACATAAATTCCTAGGTTTGAGAATTATAACTGTAAAGGATATCCTAATAGTCACATATCATCTTATATGATGTTGTTTAGTGACTTCATCTTTGAAGATAATCTCCTAGCTAAACTCTTTCCTAGGTCATTGAAAAACACGGCCTTGGAATGGTTTTGTTCATTGTCGAATAATTTGATTCATTCATTCAATGAACTTGTTGATGCATTCCTACAACATTTCCAAGAAAACATAGGTCCACAAATCACATTAACTGATTTAGTGAGGTGAAAAAAAGGAAAACGTGAAAAGGTGATAGACTTCATAGGACGATATTAGTTACTATACTCACAAATCAATCTTACTCTTCCTGATGTGGATGTTCAAAGAGTGTTCATTGAGAATTTATAACCCAGAATTAGGGATAAGATCTTATTGATGAGATATCCATTCTTTACAACTTGTGTACAGCTCTTTGTGACTATCAAAATGCGGTTAGTCAACATGAAGAAGCATCTTCATTGACTCCTACTGAGAAATCTGAATGTGTACCTCAAAACAACTATCAACCATTCAAGAAACAAAATAAGAATTTTATCAAGATAAACACACCTCAAAAAACCAACCACATTGAACCACAAATCTCGGCCATAAGTTCAACTCCATATCAATTTAGGGAAAGAGATAGAAAATTCACATAATTGCTTTATTCCCTCCATTCAATCATGTTACAAATTTTGAGCAAGAACTTAATCCAATTGCCTCTAATTAACCTATGGATACAACAAAACTGTTATCTCCAAACTTTAATCCAAAAGCCTTTTGTCAATATCAGTGTACACATGGACATGATATATAGTGATGCATATGTCTTAGACAGAAAATTCAGAACCTCATCAACTCTAATCATATCCAATTGGGTGATGTTAATGGCAAAGGAAACAAGTCTATTGCCCCTCCAAATCAAAATTTGCAAACTTTTACAAATCCTATGCCAAATCACACATCCAAATTTGTGCATGCTTGTGATGATTAAAATGATGATATGAATGATTATGAGAAGAAATTAGATAGCATTATTGCTTTAATAGATGTTCAACCTCATAAGTTCAAAACCACTTTGTTACCCGACATTGCTTTCACCCATATTGACACGTCCATACATGCACCCGATGGTCCTCTCTATATTGTTGAACGTATCAATGAAAAACATACACAAGGAATATTCTTTGATCTTGTGTGCATAGATAATATGATAACTAAGGATTTATTATTTGTGTATGAGCTTTATCAAGACTCTTATGAACAATCGAAAGTATGGTTGAAAACTCAAGATGGTTTTGCTCACCCTACAATAGGTTCAATCACTCTTCCTCTTAAAGTTGGACCGAAACAATTAGATGTATTATTCTCTATTATCTCAATGTCAGACCAATTTCGTGTGAAGCTAGCCTACCCATGGCTACACTCCATGAATGGCATCTCATTGGTTATCCAAAAGTGCATAAATTTCCCATTTGAAGATTAAATATACATAATGCATCATAGTGGGTTTAATCATTTTTCATCCCATGGAAAATTTTCATTGGATTTCTTTTGGCCTCAACCTAAGGAACCTATTAAACCTTGTGAGGACTTCTTTTTTAGGTCATACCAAAATTTTAAGGCAAAGCACATTATGGAATTATCCCTTAGCAATATTCCTGATAATGATGGTTCTATGGTTGTTCCTCCTCCCCTACCAGTTGTGGATGAACCCATGCCTGAAGAAAAGTTCCTTCCAAGTAATCAAAGTATTTATGTTATAGTTTCTCCACCTATATCATATAAAAGACCACGAAACAATTGAATTATTATTTTTGTGCCTTCAAAAATAAAGCAATTGTAAATACCTAAAGAGACAATGTTTTCCAACCCACGGTGGTCCCTTCAATTCCTCCCTTAAGGGAAGAAAAGGTATCGATGGCCAAGAAACCCACCCTTACACCTTCACAAATTGAAAACCAAACAATAAGAAACATAAATGCTAAAGAGCATAGGCGAAGATGTCACGCTCTTGCCTGTCGGTTGGAAGAAAGGAATAAAACATTACTTGACAATCAAACACCTATGCAAACAAATCAAGAATAATTACAACTTTCACCAAAACAAGAAATGGAATTGAAACAATAAATTGAACAAGAACATATAATTGACATTATCATTAAACCTCCCATGGTGATAAATTTGGATGATGAAGATGAAATTGCTAAAATTGATGAACAAGTGCATAATGAACTTAATTTGTTGTTTTCAAAGTCTATAAATTTAGATGGGGGAAATCATGATGATCCTCCTGATAAGAGTGACCCACCACATGTTGAACATGGTGATACTCATATTAAGGAACTTGTAATCTCTTTTGCTAGTTGTCTGACTTTCGAATATAATGAGCAAGATTGGGATGTGGATGACCTGCTTTAGGTCGGCTCGCATGTGCAATACTCCGTTGTGTTTTATTTATGTGTTCTTTGTGTTTGCTTGTACATGATGTGATCTCTTGTGTTGTATAGCTTGGCATGTCTTTGTTTTTGTGAGTTTTCTTTATATGACCCTTATTGCTCCATTGGTGCAAGGATACAAAGGAAACGAATTTGTCATGATATTCTTTTATTTGTATATTCATTCTTCTATATATCGTAAACTTTGTTCTTTTTGTCTTGTGTTTTATTTTTGGGGATGATATAAGGCATTGATACATTTAGGTATCTTCCATGTTGACCCAAAAAAAAAAAATTCTCTCTTTATGTGTCATTCTTCCATTGTGTTCATTGTTCCACAAGCATTTGGGGTATGATTTCAATTTCGAGCTCATTTCTATCATGGTAGAAAAGATGCATATTGACCTTGGATTTGTGGATCCCTTCTATATTCATCCTTTATGTTGTTGTTGCATTGCATTTGGGGGAAGCCCCTTATCATGAGGTATCTTTATTTGGAAACATATCATGGGCATAGGGCTTTCCAAATAGGCTCTCAATTCTTTATTGCATTACATTTATATTTTTCTATCTTAAAGCAATTTCTCACAACATGGTGTTTTGCAATTTCTTTAAGGTGGGGGCATACATTAGTATTATTCGCTTCACTTCATTCATTTGCATTAGACTTAGTGATGCGTTGAAATTAGCATTTTCTTGCTTCACTTTGTTCACACACAATGAACTTAGTGTTGCATTGGCATAGCATTTTTGTAGCACATTATCAGAGTTTTCCAGGGAGTATAATTATTGGTATGGTTATGGGTACACACCTAGTGAATATAGAACTTCACTAGACCTTGTGTGTTTCTCATTTTGCTACTTTGTCTTGGAGGCTCACCTAGTGAATATCAAACTTCACTATCCCATGTTTCCTTCTATTTGTTATTTGCCTAGAAAATATTGGACTTTGTTAGCCCATGAGTCATTAACACCTTTGGGTGTGGATCCTAACATAATGCAACTTGCTAGCCTATGATTATCCATACCCTCCTTTTACATTTCATTTTGACATTGTGTATGTTGTCTTGTTGCATTTCATGCATGTTTCTGTTCCTTTTTCCTTATGTTTTTTTTCCATGGGATCTTGAATCCTGGGTGCTTGCACATCCCCCTAAATTCATAGTCATCCTATATCTTCAACATTTATACATTCAGACCCCTCTTGACATATATTTTCTACTTTAGTGTTATTTTGAGTGTAAGTTCATACTCTCACTAAAGTGAGGACTAAATGTAGTGTCCTAAATTGTCACCCTTGACAATTTCACAATATTTTTTACTTCCACTTAAGTTATCAGACCTAATTGAGCACTTAATTTCCTAAATTATGTATTTCATGACCCATTTTAAATATTTTTTGATAATTTGCAAGCACAAAACAAATGATCTCATTTAATACTTTACCCTGACTCCTTCAGTTCTTGAAAATAGGTTTGGGATGCTTACACCTAGGGTGCATATGTCCCCCTATTTTGGCTCCAAATTCAAATATGTCTGTCAGAATTTTATTATTTAAAATTCAAATATCTAAAGTCAACTATTGGGATTTAATTTTGGGGAAATTAGAATAATTGTGTATAAATACATAATTATTGCATCATTTGAAAACTAAGTGAAAGTATTGAGAATCAAAGGCAAGAATTATTATCAAGAG
The DNA here is from genome assembly GCA_007258455.2 of Sequoia sempervirens. Taxonomy (NCBI): domain Eukaryota; kingdom Viridiplantae; phylum Streptophyta; class Pinopsida; order Cupressales; family Cupressaceae; genus Sequoia; species Sequoia sempervirens. Next base: position 48,764,575 of record VDFB02000009.1, read on the forward strand.
CATTATCAAGCAAGTCAAGAGCATCCATTAGAGGATTTATTGCAGAAATTCAAGATCCAAACATCATGTCAAAGTGTATATGAGTGTGTTTATTTTTATATTTTCATATTGTTTGTTAAGACTAATCCTTGTAGGTCTCCAAGCAATTCAAGAAAAAAAAATCCAAGTTGAGGATATGTGCATGACTTCAGTCCTTCAAGGAAGTCATTGAAGGGTGGTGAGTTGCAGCACTTTGTAGATTCATCATTCCTTCCTATCATTTATCCTTTTATAATTGACATTGTCATTGTGGAAGTGGAAACACTAACACGGGGTTTGCCTAAGGCAATCCCCTAAATGGCACAACATTTCTTCTCTCTTTGAATGTGTAGGTTTCAGATCTGAAGAGGATTGAAGGAAACTTGAAGATCAATTATTCATTGTTGTAATTGAAACCCAACTTCTTGAAAACTCATGGAAACTCATTTATAGAAATATTTGATAGTGATCCAATAAATTTGTAGACAAAAATGGAAAGCTTTGATTTGGATCTTGAGGAATACAAAAAAATATCCAAAAAAGACCTACTAGGATAGTGACGCCCCAAAGGAAACATCCTTGGAAATTAGTCTCAAATTTATACCACAAGTGCACAACATCTTGCTCAGTCCATTTCTGAAGTCCAAATTTCTTTGTGATATCTCATATCTGTTGTATTTGCATCAGAACAATAATTTGCATCGTTAGGTCAATTGAGCCATTTCATTTCATTCTTAGGTCATTTTAGATTTTTTCAAGGGTAGGTTGACTCACCTTTTAGGTTGTAATTTAGTCTTATATCTTGTCCAAATCCATCAAACCATGATCATTACTACCCACTCTTTATTTAATAAAATAATAAAAGTGTGTTGAACCCCCACAAAAGATCTCCCCTAAAGGGTCACACATTTTTTGCCATTTCAAATACATATCAATTTCTTGAGGGGTTCGCTTTTATATCTACAACTAGTTCAAAAGTGTTTATTTTCTCAAGTGTTTCATCCACATCTATAAGCACTATGCAGTGTACTAAGGCCTAGATCTTTTGGATTTCCTACCAAAAATTATGCTAAAAAGTTAGGATCCCTTTTAAATTTCAACTTGAGTTTTTTAGTGTTTATATATAAAAAGGTTTTAGGCCCACCTTGTAGTATTTGTTGATTTATGCCATGTTCCCCAAATTCCATGTAAGCATTTTCTCTCAAGTTTCTAGAGTTTGTCTTTGTCCTTGTATTTTTTGTTGAATTGCACTAAAATCCTAAAAACCTCACATAGGCCCATAATTTTGAAATTTTAGACAATGCATGCACTTTTACAATTACTAGACTACTATTTTCCAACCCTAAACTCTAAAACAAGCCAAAATACATACTTTTGAACTTTCCAATTAACTACAACTCTAAAGTAGAAGCTTAAAAGCCCAACTAAATACAATTTAGGTACTTTCTCTTGTTCTTATAAAACCAAGGGATTTCTAATCCTATGACATGTCTGTCAAGACTAAAATATAGGTTCAAAAAGGTTTTTCCCCTTATAAGATCCTCTCAAAGCTAGTGAAACTCTCATTAACAAACTTAGGCCACATGAGCCCAAAAAAACTTCACAAAAAGATGGAAGAAACAAAGAAGAGAAAATCTATGGCTAGAAACCTTGTGGTAAATGGCATCATAGAGAGCTTTTCCTATCTTTTTCTAGTCTCTATAGCTTGTAATGATCTTTGTAAACTTCTACAACCTAGATACTAATGAACTCAAGAATTAGCTTGAATAAGGTCATCCTTCAAATCATACCCAAATACATTGAAAAGATGTTGCACACTCATACACATGCATAATATTCTTGGATAAATGAAGATTCCTCAAGAAATTTCTTTGAGGAGAATTTTGTAGACACCCCAATTTTGATATCATATCCTTAATTAATTATCCCATTCTACCTTATAATTAATTAAATACTATATTATTTACTTAATTATTCTACTTTATCCCTTAATTAATTAAATATTGCATTATTTAATTAATTATTTCATCTTATCCCATAATTAATTAAATATCATATTATTTAATTAATTATTTCATCTCACCTTATAATTAATTAAATATTACATTTAATTAATTATCCTATAGTATTTTCTAAATTAATTAAATATTATACTTGTGTGTGTGAAAAATGTATCAATTATAAAGGAATTCAAACACATATCAATAAGACATTAATTCAAGAAAACTGAAAAAGAAAATAGAATGAACAAACTGTTACTGCAACTTCCCCGAAATCGTCTTATCTCTCTCTAACTCCAGCGTTTTGTTGTTTCCAATGGCTCTCAGATCAGCAGATCAAGCTCAACAAAATGAACAACTGAAGAACAAGATTTTAAAATGCACACTATGCTAAATGCAAGGCTATGCTAAGATGAAAGTATTGTTGTGATGCTAAAAGGTTGTGATTGCATAAGTTGATTGCATGTATGTTCGTGCATTTTCGTATGTATGCGTAGGTAACCAAAGCTTGAATTTGTATCGGCATTTATAGAGTCTTAGAAAGGATTCGATTGGCTGATTTGATTAACGGCCCGAATTAAGCTTGTTCGAATGGACGGTGGAAGATTTTTGAAAGTTGAGAGGGAGATAGAAGGTTTCCCTTTTCCTTCAATTTCTGTCATTGAGATCCGAAGGGAAATTGTCGTTTCGAAGAATGAGTTTAGAATGAGTTAGAATTAAATAAAATAAATTTATTTAATTTGTAAGTGAAGATGGATATAGAAACTCGCATAATTAAATAAATTATATTTAATTATGTTTTAGAAATGAATTTAAAGTGAGAGGAAAACATTAAATTAAATATTTAATATTTAATTTGATTATGGGATGAAGAGAATATTCCATTTATTTGAATATTCAAATATTCAAACTTTAGAATGATATTAAAATAAATAATCGTATTTATTTAATTTAATTAAGAGGAATGTGGGATGAAGAGGATATTCCATTTATTTGAATATTCAAATATTCAAACTTTAGAATGATATGATAATTAAAATAAATAATCGTATTTATTTAATTTATTTAAGAGGAATGTGGGAAATGTCAATAATTAAATAAAATTATTTATTTAATTAAGGTAGAAGAATTAGAAAATGAACAATATAAATAAATAATTAAATTTATTTATATGTAGATGACTTTAGAGGAATTAATTAAATAATTCATATTTAATTAATTAACAAGCTTAACCATGACCATTTTTAGACATATACAATACTATTTAATTAATTTAACCTTAGTCCATATTCTTCCAAATCCTTGATTCGGATTGAGTTAATAAATCTACGAATTAATTAACTTAATTCATATCTTAATCATCATTACCATTTTATCTAATTTTTAATTCTACCCATTCCCCCAAACTTGTAGACATGTAACATGTGTCATACAAGCCTCTTAATGACTTGTATGCACAAGTCACTATCCATATCCAAGTCATCCTTTGACCTCTCCTCTCATTGGATTCTCACACATGTGTGAGATCCTCTTCCTCATAAGAGCCACCCTACACTTTCCACTTATCACCAGTTGTCATATTCTTTAAGCCTACTCATCTTACACATTTCCATATTTGTATCCACTTATCAAAATCTTGTTCTTTCTAGGATGTGCTCACACATGTGTGAGAACACCTTTCTCTCTTCTTCATGCCACATGTCATAGTCGCATGCCTCCACCTTGTGACACTTTTCACAAGGCTAAGTCATTTCCATCTCAATCATCCATTTCACAAGAAGATCTTGACCTCCATTTCTCCATCCAAAAAATAATAATTTCAAGCCATCCCATCCAATTTTCAACAATGTAATTTGAGTTAGCCAAATTATGTTGGAAAATCACTAAAGAGAAATCCACAATACAATCAAGAGAAAAAATCTACAAGTTTTTGGGTGCAAACTTGGAGCTCAATCAATGCAGGTGAAAGTGTGAAGGTATAATCATATTTTTGTGTTCATTTGTCTTATGTTTGATTGATTTATCTTTATTAATCATTTTCTCCCTCTTCATTTTGGCATGCTCGATGGGATCCACATTCCTTTCTGACATTTTTGTGTGATTTTTGGGAAGATTTTTCTCACAAGTTCCATTTCCATGCTTCGCTTTGCAAATCGATGCTTTCACGATGACAAGTTGCGCCTCTATGGCGACTCACGGAGCTTTCACCTCATTAAGTTGTGCATTAAATTTGACATTTTGCACCTCTACATTGACTTACAGTGTTTACACTTCATAGAACAACGCCTGCATTTCTCAACAAGATTTAGTTTTTTAGGACTAACCTTTTGTCTTATTTGTAGGTTTCAAAAACCTTTTAGAGGCTTATTTACAGGTTTTAAGTTATTTTTAAGTTGATTTAAGGTTCATCTTTTATATTCATTTTCTTCTATTACAATCACAAAGTTTTTAAAAAGAACAAAAAATTTGAAAAACCATAAAAAAGGAAAGAAAAAAATAAAAATAGTAGGTTAAGGTTAAAACACAACTTGCAACTTGTTTTCTTTCAGATTTTAAACAACACTTTAAGGTTAAAATATGTTTCTCCTTTTTTTTATTTTACTATTTACAATAGAGTTTCACCTATGTAGCTACGCTTACGCACTAACTAGTAGCGCTTGTGCTCTTTTTGTCGATGCTTGTGCTCAGACTTATGGTGTTTGTGTTCTAAACTGACACACCTATGTTGCGACGTGCAACACTTATGTTCTAGGAAGCTGCACTTTTATTTTTTAGCAGAACAATTAGTCTTTGAAGGGTTTATCAACAAATTTTAAATATTATAACATTCATAAACTGTTTGATTAAGTTGGAAATTAGGTTCATGTAATCTAGTTATGGTAACTTTTAAATTTACACTTAAATCAAATTTCTTGGTAAACTTAAAGGCTAAAAATAATCAATTTAAAATCTTCTCAAATTGACAACAATTTTTTTAGTAATTAGGTCATTGATACAAATTTTTTTATTAAGTTTTAATCTATCAACAATCACTTTTCTGCTAACAGTACTTGCAAATTTTTATCCTTTGTGAAAGTGCGCCTACGTGCAGACCTATTACACCTCCATGTAGAAAAATTGTGTCTATGTTTTTCACTTTTGTACAAACTGTCGGTACCTATGCAGTGACAAACTGTTCTTTCAAGATGACTATTGACACTTCCATTCTGTAAAGTTGCACCTCTGTCAGGTGTAAAATTTTGATTTTTTGTAGTTTTGCACTTGTGTTTCATACAACTACACTTTTATTCAGTTTACAAATTTTGATTATTTTCTCAAGTTTTTGCTAACTTTTTGGACTAACAAGTGGTGCAGTTGGTTAAGCTTGTCCAAGACTTGATCTTCTAAACTACTAACTTATGGTTTTGCAAGTTTGTAAGTCCAATATTTTGTTTTTTCCACTAAATTAGGCACTAAATTAGGGTAGTGGTAAATTAACTTTGTTTGTCATGTTTGGAGGGTGGCATAGACGTATTCTCTCCCCTTGTATTTAGTGTGATCTTGGGGATCAAATATATTGCATCTCCTCATTTTTTTTTAGATTAGAAACCTAGGACTTGCTATTTCTGTGTGTATGCTCTCCCCTCGCACTTAGTGTGATCTTAGGGATCAAAAACACCTGGAAATTGTCCTTCCCTTTAGGAGGCTTGCTTGGGTATTTCATCACCCCAAGGGATGACCTCAACCACATGTTACCAATAGGGTATATAAAGGGGGGGAACAAAATTTGTACCCCAATCTAGTCACATCATGTCTAGAAAAGCCTTGATATCTAGGTGATTCTAGTACAAGAGGTGTAGGGTTGGTTTGAGCTTTCCTATCGAAAGTTCACAATCCATGCTTGTGATGGACTAGTGTTCATGGTTGTGCCTCACGTACCCTTGAGGTATTTGGAGGACACCCCTAGAGAACTTTTAAAATCCTAGATTAAAATCATTTTTCCATAGCTTAGTGTGGTGCAAGGTATAGCTAATCATGCCCGAAGTTACTCACCATGTATGACCTTTTATTGAGGTAACACATAATACATGTTTGGACCTTTACTTTCCAAGGCAAGAGGTGTAAAGGTGGTACATGACCTTTGCATACTATAGGTCCCCCATTCAATTGGAAGTATTAGCCTCACAGCTAGTGGGCCCACATTAAGTCTATAAACCCACTTGACTAATTTTAGGATTGTGATAAAGTTCTTGGTGTGTCTTCATGTTCTAAACTAGTGATAAGCTACTCAGCTTTAATAGCTAAAAATAGCCTTTTTACCCTAAAATTCAAGTCAATTGGCCAATATGTTTTCTTGTGTGAACATATCTCTTGTCAAAACCTAGACTGTAGGACTACGCCTTCATCATATCTAACTACGCTTGTACTTTGTAAAATTGTGCATGCACTCTATCTAACTACGCCTGCACTCTATTAAACAGTGCATCCACTTTGAAAAAGTACCGCTGTCAAACAACGCCTACACTTTGTAAAGCTACACCTGACTATCAAACTGTGCATGTGAACTATAAAATTGTGCCTTTGTTTATCCTAATAAATAGAGAACATCCATCAATGCCCAATAAATATCCTTGATCAAAAGCTCATATTTTTTAATTCCATAATCTGACCATAGGCTTTCCTTCTTCATTATCAATCCCTAATCCAAATTATCTTTATGTCCTTCATACCACTTGGACTTATCAAATCCTTATCTTTTGTCATTACATCCTTCACATTACTTGAATTTTCCATTAACCTCCATTCCTAATCTATCACATCATCACTAGTATTATCTACCTATCATCCTAAACATCCTGATCATCCTCTTATCATACTAAACATCCTAATCACCCCCATATCATCTTAAACATCCTAATCATACAATTATCTTCATCATCTAATCCAAACACCCTTACAAATCAAAATTTTATCAAAAATTTAGATCTAGATCCTTACACACCCTCCCATAACTTAGGTTTTGCTTAAGAACGTATTTCCTATCTTAAGTAGCATTCTTGGTTAGCTCATCATTTTAGAATATTTAGCTTAAGTATTTGGCTCCCTTGAGTTAAGTTTTTTCAAAAAATCCCCTATCTAATCTTGCTTAGGAACTTGTATATCCTAAGTAATAAAATATATATCCCAAAATCACTTTATCTCCAAGGATCTAGGTTTTTACCTTTGATACAAAGTTGATTTTGTATCCATCCACATCTATCAATAACAATCCTTTATCAAATCATCCACATCATCCCAAGACCAAGATATCTTCATCATCTTAATCTAACCTTCGAGTCTTCATCACCCTAATCCAACTTCTAAGTCCATCATCAAAATCCAATTTCTAAGTCCAAATTGTCTCCATCATCCAATTCCAAGTCATCCACTAGCTAAATCCATCCATCACCTATCCTAAGAAATCTCTCTAAAATAATCCTCATTTTGCATGCCACTCACTAATCTAAGTCCAATTCCAAGTCGTTCCCTATCCAAATCCATTCATCACCTATCCTAAGACATCTCTCTAAAAGAATCCTCACTTTGCATGCCACTCACTAGAGTACAAGCTAAAAGAAAAATGGGTTCTCAAGAGAATGTTATCGTTGAGGATATCACCAATCAACCTACATCTCCTCATAATGAAGAAACTTATTAGATCAACCTAAACACTCTCCTGGGTTGCAAGCCTTTACTCAAGATCCTCGTAATCAAGAAATGATGCAAAGAATATATGATCTTGAAAAGGATACCATCTTATTAGACCTTTTATATAAGTGAGCTAAACTTCCATCCAACTTTGATATGTCACAAATTATGAGGTAAGATCCTTCTAATGATCCATCATCATCCAAAACTATTTGAATGATATTTTGGGGTCACAACCTAACCCTAACCATCCCCTTTACACAACCACATCTCAAACAATGTTTGAAAAACTCCTTTCATCCTCTTCTCAACTAAGAATCAAATTCCTACCAATACCACATACACATCTACCCACCCTACCATATCTACCCAATCCCTCACCACATCAATCAATGTTAATTACATTCACCCTCAAGTTTCTCACACATCCACATACTTAAATATAATCAACATATCATAAACACATTTCAACCTCCAAACACTTTTAACACAAACCACCCTTCAACACCCCTTTATCGACCCCAAAATAATCATCAATACACAAACACCCATCCATCCACCAACATCAGCCTTTCCCAAGAATTACAAAATATGAAGAATATGATCCAAGGACTTTAAATGGTTCAACCCAAGAGGACCTATAGGTTTGAATACATATGTCCTTACACATTTGATCAATCCATATTGTCCATACCCTTCCCTAAGAACTATGAAATCCCCAATTTTAATAAATATAAGGGAAAGGGCAACCCAGTGGAACATATCAAAGAGTTTTATATGACATGTCAAGAAGTGGCCTATAGTCAAGTCTATATTATTCAATTGTTCCCTACAATGGTTCACACAAATTCCCCATGGTCCAATCATATCATTTTCAAACTTAGTCAAAATATTTGTGACATTTTTCATATAACATTTAACAAGAAGTCACATTGGCTAAACTATGTAACACCAAGAAAAAATCTAGGGAAATTTTTGCCACATTCCTTCAACGTTGGAGACAACTAGCAAGTTGATTCCCCTTACTTATGCCTGAAAATCAAATGGTTAACATCTTTGTTGAAAACTTAAACACAAACATAGGTCTTCACCTACAATTACAATGTGTTAATACTATTGATGAAATGATTGAAAAAGAGTTAACCATTAAAAAAGCTTTGATTGCTAAAGGGGTAGTTAAAATTTATAAGGACCAAAAAGACTACAACAACCAATCCAATGATAAATCTAGATATTGGTCTAAAAATAAAAACATTGTGAATGATGGGGTAACTAACATAAAACATGTGCAAAACATCCAACATACATCATCCAACAATCAACAAGCACTAGAACAACAAAATGTCTCCAATATTGTCACTATTCCCCAAGGAAAAACTAGACAAAATAATCAACCTAAATGTAAGTACACCCCTTTGGGTGAACCAATTGAATTCATATTTCATAAAATTGCTTAAGAAAACCTTATAGAGTTTCTTATGACTAAACCATCTAATGAAATCCAACCTAAGGTTGCATGGTAAAAGGATAACAAATATTTTGAATACCATAGTCTTAAAGGTCACACTACATCTAAATGTGTGAAATTGAAAAATCATATACAAGACATCATTGATAAGGGAGAAATAAATGTTGAAGGACAAACACATAAATCTCCTAATGAACAACTAGGCATATATACACAACCCTTCCCATAGCATAATGATGAGAAATATTTTGGATCCTATAATGTCATATCATACACATACACTAACATTATCCAAACACCATCTCATGACTCTACCATAGGCCGCATAGAAGAATGTGACAAACATGTTGACACAGTCACTATCAAAGAAGCTAATTATTCTATCACTGCCCATTGAGGCCAAAGTACAATATAGGGAGAATCCTCTTCATCATCCTCTTTTGTAAATAATAAATATGGCATCTTAGACCATCTTGGAAAAACCCCAACCCAAATTTCCATCTTGGAATTGCTTCGCACATCTCCCATCCATAAAGAAGTCCTAGAAAAAGCTCTTCAAGAGTCTTGTGTACCTAGTGACATCAATTTCAACCAATTTCAAGCCATAGTTGGAAATATTTCCTCAACACACCACCTCACTTTTGCAAAAAAAGACTTGCATACTGATGTGTCAAATAACAAACCACTCCACATTAAAGCAATTGTTCATAAACATAAAATTAAAAGTCTTAATAGATGATGGATATGGCCTTAACCTATGTAATCTCAAGTTAATAAAATAGTTGGGTTACTCTGAAGATGTTATTGATCCCAAAAATAAGATAACTATTAAAGATTATGATGATGTAGAAAGAGAATCTGAAGGTACCATCAAATTACCCAGTCAGGTTGGACTAGCTATCATGGAAACCAAATTCCAAATCTTGGATCTTGATCTCCCTTATAATATCCTCCTTGGTCAACCTTGGATACACACTATGAAATTTCTCCCCTCCACATACCATCAATGCCTAAAATATTTATATAATGGTAGTAAAGTTGCAATACCAGCTGACCCCCAACCTTTCCAATACTACAAAGTGTTGGAAGGAAAGTATAATTGTGCTCACCATTTTCCAATTAATGATGCAACATCCACTTCATCCTCTTACATCAATCCATCCACATTAAAACCCACCTCAGAACCCACCCCTAAGATCAATATCAAGATTAATAACAAAGGATGCGGAGAGTATGGACCACATAACTCTTTCTATGTAGAAAAACTCCCCCTTTCACCAAAGTCCCATGGTCAGCCCAAGGTGCTCAAAATGGAATCCAAAGATATTGTTAAAAGCTTTAATAAGTGGGGAATTCTAGATAAAGAAAATCTTAGAGAGTACATCTCACCATGGTTGTATAAAGAAGACAAATCATCACCTCTCCTAGAATTCAACAGGTACCCAAAAGGACATGACTTATACAAACATATGGGTTACAAAGGTAAAGGATTGGGGACACAGGAACAAGGCATAATTGAACCAATTTATTTTTAAGGATATAAAAAACATCATGGACTTGGGTATGAATCCAATGAAATGGTACCCAAAGAACCTAAATATGCTCACAATAAAGATGGTAAGACCTTAACTGGTGATACAAGCCCTCGAGATGGGCCTACCGAAGAGCCTTTCGAAATCATCACTCAAATATTTGATCATGAATACATTTACACCAGTACACCATCCATTGACCTCTCACTAGTCTATCCTAAACTTATTGATTGGGATCAACAAGGACCTCCCATTCTTGATACCTTTCGAAATGAAGAAGCAATTATCAAAATTATGGGGGTTTGAGAAAACATACCTATAAGAGATCACAAAAAGGAATTTGAAATAAAATTTCCTAAGGATTCTTATTTTGATGAACAAATCATGTGCCTTAATCATAAAATAAAAAAGATAAAAATAAGAAAGAAAGATCCCTTGGTGAAAACATTGATGAGGCACTTTTGGATCATGAAAAAGTAAAAATAAAAGACGTATATTTTGGTGAAAACCTCTCTAACACACTAGAAGATGTGGTACTTGATTCTATTCCCTGATATCGAGAAACATCTACGGTGTTGGCTAAAGCTACTATTGGAATTAACTTGGAGATAGAAGAAGAACCAAAAATCAACTTCACAGTTGCAGCATTAGAAGAGATAAATAACAAATTATTAGCATTCCTCAAACAAAGGTTTATAATTTTTTCTTAGACCTATGTGGATATACCAATCCTTGATCCATCTCTTGTAGTACATCATCTAGCAGTATATCCTGATGCCAAACCAATAAATAAAAAACTTAGAAAGATGCATCCACAAATAGCTCTCCTAGTTAAAGAAGAATTGCAAAAACTTCTAGAAGTCAACTTTATTGAACCAATTGATTATCTTGAATGGATCTCCAATATAGTACTAGTCTCTAAGCCCATTGGGGGAATAAGAATATGCACTAAATTTTGGGATCTCAATAAGACATGTCTAAAAGATGACTTCTTGCTACTCAATATTGACATCATTGTAGATTTAATAGCAAGACATGAAATGCTATCACTCATGGATGGTTTTTCTGGCTACAATCAAATACGAATAGTAAATGAAGATCAACATAAAACGGCCTTTATCACTCCATGGGGAACATTTTTCTATCAAGTAATTCCATTTGGTCTTTAAAATGTAGGAGCTACATATCATAGAGCAATGATAGTAATTTTTCATGATATGCTACATGATATTATGAAAGATTATTTGGATTACCGTATGGGTAAATCAAAAACAAGATATGCACAAAAAGAGGTATTAGAAAATATCTTGATCGATTGGAAAAATATCATTTGTGCCTAAATCCAAAGAAATATGTATTTGGCATAACATCGGGAAAACTCCTAGGATTCATTGTCTCACAAAGAGGAATAGAAGTTGATCCATCCAAGGTTAAAGAAATAATGGATATTCCTCCACCAAAGAATATCAAATAGTTTTGTATTCTGCAAGGAAAACTCCAAGCAATCAAAATATTTATTGCTCAACTTGCTAATAAATTCCAACCATTTTCACGTCTCCTATACAAAAATTTCAACTTCAAATGGGATAACAACCATCAACAGGATTTTCAACAGCTCAAAGATTACCTTGCTTCACCTCTTGTGCTCATTCCACCAAATCTAGACAAACCGCTCTTGTTATACATATCAACCACCATAGTGGCACTGGGGGAATTACTGGCACAACATGATGATAATGGAAAAGAAAGAGCTATTTATTACATATCCTAAACTTTTTTAGGTTGCGAATTGAACTATACTCCAATTGAAAGAGCATATCTTACAATAGTTTTTTATGCTAAAAACTACAACATTACATGCTTAATCACAAGATGCAACTCATCTCCAAAGTAGATCCTTTGAAATATTTTCTCTCAAAAGCTACTCTCACAAGTCACGTGGAAAAATGGATCATGATTATTAGTGAGTTTGATATTGATTATGTAGACAGAAAATCCATAAAAGGACAAGTAATTGTTGACCAGCTTACAGAGGCTCCTCTAATGGATAATCAACCCCTAGTGACAAATTTTCTAGATGAAGTTATTCTTGCTATGGATGAAGGAAGATGGTGGAATTTATACTTTGATGGATCATTCACTCAGCATAGCTCAGGGGTAGGGATTCTATTTGTTACTCCTCAAGGTGAATGCATCCCTAAGTCCTACCACATTTCATTTCCTTGCACAAACAATATCGTAGAATATGAGGCATTAATTACAGGTCTTATACTTCTCATTCAATGGAAAATAACTAAGTTGCAAGTCTGGTGATTCTCAACTAGTCATCAAGCAGGTAAACGATGAATATCAAATAAAGGATGAAAAATTATTGTCCTACAAACGTATGGTGGATAGCTTCAAACAGTACTTCCTATATATCCAGTTTTATCAAATACCTCATCTAAATAAAAAAGCAGTCGATGCAATAGCAACAATCGGTTCCCTAGTGGATGTACCTCAAAATAGTCAACAATATGAATTCTTGGTTGAACAATTATTTATTCCTGCTTATGATCTCTCAAAAATAGAAATGGTATATGTTATAGTTGGTCCCAATTCTCCATGGTACTAGGATATATACCTACATATAACACCCTTCCACGTAACTTATCCACCTCCCAACACTAATCATTCATCCACAAATCCACTTGCTTCACATTACTTGGTGACACTCTATATTGTCACTCCTTTGATGGGACCCTCCTGAGGTACTTAAACATAGATGAGGCTCAAACCACTTTAAGCGAATTACATAAAGGTATCTACGGGGCCCATTCTAGTGGTCCTTCCTTAGTCAAAAATTTGATGCATATCGGATATTATTGGCCAACAATGGAACAAGATGCAAGTAATTTTGTAAAAAAAATTCATCCATGTCAGCAACATGGTGACTTAATCCATGCACCATCTCAAGAATTGCAACCCATTGTCACTAACTGGCCTTTCTCATGACGGTGGCTAGACCTCATTGGAAAAATTCATCCATCCTCATCCAATAGTCAAAAATTCATTATCGCTGCCATTGAGTACTTTACTAAGTGGGTCGAAGCTATTTCACTAACATACATCACTAGAAATCAAATCCCTAAATTCATCCTTCACTACATCATTTGTCAGTTTGGTATACCATCCTCAATTGTCATAGATAATGGAAAACCATTCAAGAATCAAGAAGTTTGTGATCTATGTCAAAAGTTTCACATCCAACACCATTTCTCCATCCCATATTATCCACAAGGAAATGGTCAAGCTGAGGCCACTAATAAAATAGTCCTAAAAATACTTAAAAAGATGGTCAATGAAGTTGATTGGGAATGGCATCTCCAACTCAATCTTGTCTTGTGGGCCTATTGCACTAGCATCCACATGCCCACAAGGGAAACACCATATTCCTTGTTTTACGATGTCAAATCCATTCTTCCAATAGAGGTCAAACTCTCATCCTTGAGAATATCATTGCAGCATCTCATTGGTGATGAAGAATATCATGTAGCCCGCTTACAACAATTGGAACTCCTAGACGAGAAATACCTAGTTACCTCAATCATCTTCGAGCTTACCAAAATTGGATCTGACGAAGCTATAACAAGAAAATTAGGCTCAGATAATTTGAGATTGGTGGTTTAATCCTCAAAGAAAATCAGTGTAATCTACAGGACCATGAAAAGAAAGGAAATTTTGAACCCAACTAGCTAGGTCCTTATATTATCACAGTAAAATATGGATCAGGTGCTTATCAATTAGCTACTATGGAATATGAACCTCTGAAATATCCAATGAACATTGTGCATCTCAAGAAGTTTTATGTTTGAAAAAATCAAAAAATTCCAAAAATCAAAAATCAAAAAAAATCAAAAAAATTAAAAATCAAAAAATCAAAAAAATAGTAAAGAGAAATAATTCATCTAATGGTGAAAACCACTTTTCGTGGCACCTTGGTCAAGTACCATGGTGAAAATATGACAAACATGTGTCATGTGTAGCATCATATCCACCATCTATTAGCTCTCTTAATGACCCATGCATTTGCCACCCACAATAAATTCACTCACACCACCCACTAACTATGGCTTGGAATACCTGTCACCTATCCCATTTTCATAATGGGAGATATTTTTCTACCATGAACATGAACCCCACCCACCTTTTCCCTTTAATGGGGAATCTTTTCTTACCATCACCCTAAACCACCATACACCCACCTACTTCTTCTAATTGGAAAACTTTTTCTACCATGACCTAACCTTGGCATATGGTCCCTCATTGTCACTCGACCTTTCACATATCCATGTCCCCATCTCCATCATACTCGCATACATAAATCATTGTGCTCCCCCACCATCACATGCATGTGCTCACTCTTTCTTTTTAACAGAAGAGATTTTTCTACCATGTCCTCACCCATCATACATAATCCCTCATTGTCACTCGGCCCCCATTTGCATCAAAACTCACATACATAAACCATCTACCACCATCATCCCCCATTATTTATTTATGGTAGATTAGATAGCTTACATGACCTTCCCCACCCATACACATTCACCACCTTTTGCCTCATGACTGATGAGATGGCCTCCATGAACCATATCTATCATTTCCTATTACCTTTGAATTCTCACATGCATGACTAATCCATGCATACATATTACCTCTCGCAATGGATGCAGGAAGAAATACCTAAATGTGTACCTGGGATTGGTGGTCACCATGCCTAGTTGTTCACAATAAAAATATTACACTCCCATCATCCACTATCCATAATAAAAATTTCACCCATAATAAAATCACACTCCACTATCACTCCACCAAACATACTTGGGAAAACAAAACAAATAAAAAAAAACCTACATATGGACATAGTCACAAAATAATGATTGGATCAATAACCAGTAAGCACAACCATCTTGTCATCATCACTTACATTAACCAACATCTATGCCCATAGGGATGCATCCTTCCTAAGCCTAGCATAATCATTATCACCATCCATCCCACCTTTTGACAAGAGATATGTTCGCATTTTCGATTATTTTTCTTTTTATGATTTTCTTTTCAAACCCATGGAGCCACCTAGTCTAGGCCACCTAGATCTACTCATATCTTTGTGTGTTTTGGACAAAGTACGAAATGGGGTATGGTCATTTTTTGTATGGTGTGTTTGTGATTATCCTAACCCACTGATACTAATTACTACCTTAAGTAGGGGTGGATGAAACATATGAACTCAAGTATATGATATTGATGCAAGTACAAAGGAAGAAACTCACTCTCATGAAAACAAACTTCTCAATTAGGGATTCAATCCCTCTAACTCATCAATCTTCACAAGAAATCTTCATAAAATAATGGCACAAAACTGAATTTCTCACAACTTTTCCCCAAACAAGGTTTCTCAGGTTCATCCAACTCCTTAGAAACTTTGTCTCAAACAAAAAAAATCTTTACAAAGACTTCCCATTTCATGAATCCAAATCTTTAAGTTCACAAAGGACTTCACCCTACAAAAGACCTCAACATAGCACAAAATTGGATTTATACCTTCTTAGACTTAAACAAGTCCACAACTGTGTTTTTCACCATTTAAAAACATTAATTTAACCAAAAAAAACAACCATGATGGTCTGCCCTTACATCTCTTTACCAATCCTTCAATGACCCCTTGTATTCCTAGTAGCATTCTAACACATACGGTTAGAGATATATTTTATTACAAGCTCCATATCGAGATTGTAATTACCTTTTTGGATTCCCCTTAAATTTTTTTAGAACACATCCAAAAACCATCATATGTTACTTTGGAAAGTATTGATCAAATTAGAACTGATAATGTGCATATTAGGCCTATTAGGCTTTGCTCCAAACAGGGTTTATTGAAATTACTATCTCCAGGCACAAATTCTCTTGACCAATGTTTCAAACCTTTATTATTAGATCTACTAATGCTTAATAGTTCACCAAAATTACATTCCCAAAGATATTTTAACAAACCCTAGATGTTAACTTCTTGAAACTCTATTTTAGCAGACTGTGCACGGAAATTCAGTCCTAAACTTCAATTCTCCACACCTTCACTCCACACTTTTGCCTCAAAACCATTGAGATATGAAAGAACATGCACAGAAGAATAATCTCACCAAAAACCAGAGGATTCCATTGGTTAATAAAGGAGAAACACAATTATCTTGGTCATTGTTTACCCTAACAGAGGATTTTGACTATCTTTACAAAAATTGCAATAACTATCTCAAAAATTAACCAATCTACATGAAACAAAATGGATGGTGAAATTGATTTAATATACTTTAACTCAAAATCAAAAATAAATGTACTCCTTCCCATACAGGGTCATACCCTACAAGAAAACTATAGAAATCTGAAGAAAATAACATAAATACAATGCTTTCTTTATTCCATTTCAAATTTTCAATCACCCACACCTTCTCAATTGCTTACAAGGCATTTTTAAAGGAAATAAAACATGAATCTTCAGTTTTCAACTATCTTTCAACAAACTGGAACTAAATGTCTCTTCACCATCCTATGTTGCATTTTTGCAACTTTACATTTTTTGCAATTTTGCCAATTTGTGTTGACAACTTTTTACATGTTTGCAATATTTAACCCAAATAACCTCCTAATAACCTATACATGAGTAAAATGACTCATCTATACCTATTACAAGGTAAAGACACCAAAATTTGATCAATCTTCAAGAATTTCCAAATGGAGGCATGACATTGTCAAGGTGCTCCTGCACCATACTCTCGGCCAAATGAACTTCAAGTCCTCTTGAATTTGAAGTTGTCAACAAATCTTCATCCTTTGTATGCTCTACTTTTGGTCCACCTTGAAACAACTCCTAATCACCTTCATTTTCACCTTTGGCTTCATTTTGTCCATACAAATTAGGCTTCTATCTTGCTTTCCAACTGAAATCAGGCTCTCCACACTTGGTTGCATTTCAATTTTCATCTCAATTCCTTGTTCTTCTCTTTTCACTTTCAACCTTGGCTTATACCCCATCAAAATTGTTGTCAACACAAAAAATGGTAAATTACCTCTTTAACCTTTTGCTTTTTCCATGAAACAAAGACTGCTTCACTCCTAATCTCCATGTCCTTTATCTGATTCTATACTCCCTCAAGGAGTTCATTCTTCATCTGCCTCATCATCAACTTGATATGCATCTCTTCTTCTTGTTGTCTATCAGTTGCTTCCCTTGCTTGTTCCCTTCTTCTTTTGACAATTTTCCTTATAGGCCATGTAACTCTTTTCTTAATCTTCAAGTGCCAACTTGTCATATATCTGATCAACTATTCCATCTTCATCATGGACTCCTGGAACTTTGTATCCAACCTTCTCATCTCTTGTTTCAACTCGGCTATCTATTTGTCAAACTTCTCTTGTCTTTTTCTCTTTTTCCTCTCTTCCTCTTCTTGAAAATGTCTTCTCAATATCTACATCTTTCAGATAGTCTCTAAGCAAGTCTCTCCTTGATTCACTTTCCCTTAACTTTCTTTGTCTTCTCTTGGCAACAACCAAGTTCTTCTTAACCTGCACAAACCACAGCACACAACCACAAAACCACAAACCCACTAGCCCAAACCTTTTGTTGTGCTCTGATACCACTTGATGCAAGTACAAAGAAAGAAAATCACTCTCATGAAAGCAAACTTCTAAATCAGGGATTCAATCCCTCCAACTCATCAATCTTCACAAGAAATCTTTATAAAATAATGGCACAAAACTGAATTTCTCACAACTCTGCCCCAAACAAGGTTTCTCAGGTTCATCCAATTCTTTAGAAACTTTGTCTCAAACAAAACAAATCTTTACAAAGACTGCCCATTTCATGAATCCAAATCTTTAAGTTCATAAAGGACTTCACCATGCAAAAGACCTCAACATAGCACAAAATTGTATTTCTACCTTCTCAAACTTAAACAAGGCCACAACTATGTTTTTCAGCATTTAAAAACATTAATTTAACCAAAACAAATAACCATGATGGTATGCCCTTACATCTCTTTACCAATCTTTCAGTGACCCCTTGTATTCCTTATAGGATTCTAACACATACTATTAGAGATATTTTTTATTACAAACCCCATATCGAGACTATAATTACCTTTTTGGATTCCCCTTAAAGTGTTTCAGAACACATCCAAAAACCCTCATATGTTACTTTGGAAAGTATTGATCAAATTAGGACTAATAACATGCAGATTAGGCCTATTAGGCTTTGCTCCAAACAAGGTTTATTGAAATTACTATCTCCAGGCACAAATTCTCTTGGCCAATGTTTCAAACATTTATTATTAGACCTGCTAATGCTAAATAGTTCACCAAAAGTACAATCCGAAAGATATTTTAACAAACCCTAGATGCTAACTTCTTGAAACTCTGTTTTAGCGGACTGTGCACAGAAATTCAGTCCTAAACTTCAATTCTCCACACCTTAACTCCACACTTTTGCCTCAAAACCATTGATATATGAAAGAAAATGCATAGAATAATAATCTCACCAAAAACTAGAGGATTCCATTGGTTAATAAAGGAGAAACACAATTATCTCAGTCATTGTTTACCCTAACAGAGGGTTTTGACTATCTTTACAAAAATTGCAATAACTATCTCAAAAATTAACCAATCTACATGAAACAAAATGGATGGTGAAATTGATTGAATATAATTTAACTTGAAATCAAAAATAAATGTACACTTTCCCATGCAGGGCCGTACCCTGCAAGAAAACTACATAAATCTGAAGAAAATAAAGGCAATACAACATGACTCTTTAGTTTTCAACTACCTTTCAACGAATTGTAACTAAATGTCTCTTCACCTTCCTATGTTGCATTTTTGCAACTTTACATTTTTTGCAATTTTTCCAATTTGTGTTGACAACTTTTTACATGTTTGCAATATTTAACCCAAATGACCTCCTAATAACCTATAAATGAGTAAAATGACTCATCTATCCCTATTACAAGATAAAGATACCAAAATTTGATCAATCTTTAAGAATTTTCAAATGGAGGCATGACATTGTCAAGGTGCTCCTCCACCATACTCCCGGCCAAATGAATTTCAAGTCCTCTTGAATTTAAAGTTTTCAACAAATCTTCATCCTTTGTATGCTCTTCTTCTAGTCCACCTTGAAACAACTCCTAATCACCTTCATTTTCACCTTTGGCTTCATTTTTTCCATGCAAATTAGGCTTTTATCTTGCTTTCCAACTGAAATCAAGTTCTCCACACTTGGTTGCATTTCAATTTTCATCTCAATTCCTTGTCCTTCTCTTTTCACTTTCAACCTTGGGTTATACCCCATCAAAATTGTTGTCATCATAAAATAATGGTAAATTACCTCTTTAACCTTTTTCTTTTTCCATGAAACAAAGACTGTTTCACTCCTAATCTCCATGTCCTTTATCTGATTCTCTGCTCCTTCAAGGAGTTCATTCTTCATCTGCCTCATCATCAGCTTGATTTTCATCTCTTCTTCTTCTTGTCTATCAGCTACTTACCTTTCTTGTTCCCTTCTTCTTTTGACAATTTTCCTTATAGTCCATGTAAATCTTTTCTTAATCTTCAAGTGCCAAATTTTCATATATTTGATCAACTATTCCATCTTCATCATGGACTCCTTGAACTCTGTATCCAACCTTCTCATCTCTTGCTTCAACTCAGCTATCTCTTTGTCAAACTTCCCTTCTCTTTTTCTCTTTTCTCTCTCTTCCTCTACCTACAAATGTCTTCTCAATATCTCCATCTTTCAGATGGTCTCTAAGCAAGTCTCTCCTTGCTTCAATTTCCCTTAACTTTCTCTTCCTTCTCTTGGCAGCAACCAAGTTCTTCTTAACCTGCATAAACCACAACACAGCCACAAAACCACAAACTCACTAGGCCAGACCTTTTGTTGTGCTCTGATACCACTTGATGCAAGTACAAAGAAAGAAACTCACTCTCATGAAAACAAACTTCTCAATTAGGGATTCAATCCCTCTACTCATCAATCTTCACAAGAAATCTTTATAAAGTAATGGCACAAAACTGAATTTCTCACAACTCTGCCCCAAACAAGGTTTCTCAGGTTCATCCAACTCCTTACAAACTTTGTCTCAAACAAAAAAAATCTTTACAAAGACTTCCCATTTCATGAATCCAAATCTTTGAGTTCACAAAGGACTTCACCATGCAAAAGACCTCAACATAGCACAAAATTGGATTTCTACCTTCTTAGACTTAAACAAGGCCACAATTGTGTTTTTCACCATTTAAAAACATTAATTTAACCAAAACAAACAACCATGATGGTCTACCCTTACATCTCTTTACCAATCCTTCAGTGACCCCTTGTATTCCCAGTAGCATTCTAACACATAATGTCAGAGATATATTTTATTACAAACCCCATATCGAGACTATAATTACCTTTTTTGATTCCCCTTAAAGTGTTTCAGAACACATCCAAAAACCATCATATGTTACTTTGGAAAGTATTGATCAGATTAGGACTAATAATGTGCAGATTAGGCCTATTAGGCCTTGCTCCAAATAGGGTTTATTGAAATTACTATCTCCAGGCACAAATTCTCTTGACCAATGTTTCAAACATTTATTATTAGACTTGCTAATGTTTAATAGTTCATAAAAAGTACATTCCCAAAGATATTTTAACAAACCATAGATGCTAACTTCTTGAAACTCTATTTTAGCGGACTGTGCATAGAAATTCAGTCCTAAACTTCAATTCTCCACACCTTAACTCCACACTTTTGCCTCAAAACCATTGAGATAGGAAATAACATGCATAGAAGAATAATCTCACCAAAAACCAAAGGATTCCACTGGTTAATAAAGGAGAAACACAATTATCTCGGTCATTGTTTACCCTAATAGAGGGTTTTGACTGTCTTTGCAAAAATTGCAATAACTATCTCAAAATGAACCAATCTGCATGAAACAAAATGGGTGGTTAAAGTGATTGAATATAATTTATCTTGAAATTAAAAATAAATGTACTCCTTCTCGTACAGGGTCGTACCCTACAAGAAAACTACAGAAATTTGAAGAAAATAACAGAAATACAGTGCTTTCTTTATTCCATTTCAAATTTTCAATCACCCACACCTTCTCAATTGGTTACAAGGCCTTCTTAAGGGAAATACAACATGACTCTTCATTTTTCAACTACCTTTCAATGAATTGGAACTAAATGTCTCTTCACCTTCCTATGTTGCATTTTTGCAACTTTACATTTTTTGCAATTTTGCCAATTTGTGTTGACAACTTTTTACATGTTTGCAATATTTAACCCAAATGACCTCCTAATAACCTATAAATGAGTAAAATTACTCATCTATCCCTATTACAAGATAAAGATACCAAAATTTGATCAATCTTCAAGAATTTCCAAATGGAGGCATGACATTGTCAAGGTGGTCCTGCACCAGATATCATCCCCCTATAGTACACTAAGGTTGTAAGAAGATATTGTGTACTAAGGGACAATCTTTTATTTGTTTTTTTGTGATTCCAAAGTCCATACAAAGGACAAAGCAACACCATTGGTCACTTATACCACTGGGGAATAATGTCCTTTGTTATATTAAACTCTAGGATTGCTCACCACATTTCCAACATAATAACCCATCCCATCATAACCTATGATTCCACTTCCCCCACCTAGACCTAACTATATTTTGTATCATGAACAAAAAAAACTATTTTATCCATTCCCCATATTGCACTACCTACTATCCATTATTACATCTTGTCAATTATCCATTCCATCCATTATTACATATTGATCATTACTCATTAACTATTTTTGCATCTTTTTTATCATCCATTATTTATCATTCGATTCATTTTATTATTCATCATTATATTTTCACATTATTTCATTAAATCACCGTCCATTATTCATCTTGCATTTTAACCATACATTTTTCATTATTCATTTTTACATTTCCATAGATCATTTTTCACTTTCTAACATCCATCATCATTATATCCATTCCATACATTTTGTGCATAATCATTAATCATTATACATTATTCACTATTTTGCATAATCGTTTTCAATCAGAAAATCATTATCCATTATACATAATCATAATCATAATCATGGTTATAACCATTATTCATTACATATAATCTTAATCACTTACATCCTTCATACATCATCATCATTAAATCATTATCATAATTCATTTTATAAAAACACATTTTTGCCACTATTTCGTATAATCATAATTATTATCCATTACACACCACGATCCATTTGCATAAAATTATAATCATTTCGTCATCATTCATGTTATACATAAATCATTGTTATCCATTTTTACACTATTCATTTCATCCACAACTCATTATCCGTATAATCATTATCCATCCTATACATTTTCCATCATCATTATGCATTGTCATCATAAGCATAATCATTTACACAATCACTATCCATAAATCATTATTCATTATACATAACCATTAACCATAAATCATTTTACAATCCATAATCACCATACATCATTACCATTAAATCATTACCATAATCACATACAATCATTACCATAATCCACAAGCATCCATAATCATGTTACATCATAAGAAGGCACACATAATACACATCAATCTTCCATAACTTGCATAAAAAAATGTTAGCATCATATACATGCATCTCATAACATCATCATAACATAAAATGCATCCAAAATATCTAACCATAATGCATAAAATCATATAAACATCTGCATAATACTATCATCACATAGTCCAAACTCATCATCTTAAAAACATATCAAAAAAAATGTCATGATACAAAATATACAAAGGTCTCTCATATGTACACTCCAAAAAGTCAATATCCCTCTAAGGTATAACCAAAAAGTACCCTTCTGGCACCTATCATGTGCTAGCCCCCTCTAACTGAGTTGGCCCCACTGGCGGTGATGGAAATAGAGGCAAACCATGAGGAGGAGGTGGCCCCATACCCATAGAGGGACCTAATCAAGCTAACCTCAACTTGTGTAACCTGCTACTAGTTGTGAAGCTAGGCTCTCTCTGCTCTAGTGGCATAGCTCGCTTATACAATGACCTGTAATACTGCATCTGTTGTGACATGTGGATGATCACAACCACCACATCTTGCGATCCTAATCTTGGTAAGGCTTGTTGAGCAATATCTCACTCCTATCGTAGTCTAGCCACATCTACTTGGGCCTAGGTTGCTATGGCCTGAGCCGCATCCTGCTCTTATATCATGCTGCCAATTGAGCCCCTTCATCCCCACCTCTGGCACCATCCACCAAACCCTAAAGTAAAACTATATGATCTCCTTGTGCTATATCCCTCTCACCAACCAACTGAAGACTCTCTTGTCTCAGTTGATCCCTCTCCTATCTCACTTGATCCCTCTCCTAACATAGTTGATCTCTCTGTTATCACTAGGTCCAACCACACCTAAATTTCTCCCTCATCATCAGCATGTTTCTCTCCACCTGTGTCAACATCATCCTCTGCTCCCCTCTCCTCTCCTTGACATGCATCTAGATCTCACCTATGTCACACATAGCAGCCTTGATCATCTCCACCATCATCATCATCACTCTCATCACTACTCTCCTCCTCTACCACTACAAGTTGATCAAGGGGATCATCAATCACACTAGTCAATGTTACACCCACCATGCATCATACTATATCATCCTGTCTATATCTACCACTTCTAGTTGTGGATCCCAGGGTACTGCAAGGATATCTCACTAGTGTTTGTTGGCTATATATGGCTCTATATAGCCTCCTCAAATCCCCCTCTCCTGGAAAACGCTAGCAAAAATTGCCTCTTACATAGGAATGACCTGCTAATAGCCAAACTATTGCATAACACACACTGTAGATACCACTTGATGATCGTAGTAGTCCAACCCACCAAATAGTACATCCTCTAAATAGAGGTCATGTATATATCATCCTCCTCACATGCCTCACAATCATGATATGGACGCCAAATGAAGCTATCCATGTCATCTAGGACCTGCTACTAATAGGGTAGGTCTCCTAGTCATCGATGTCCCAAAAACACAGCATATGCAAAAACATATGGAAACCCTAGCCCTCTCCCCCTATCCACCATTAGCCACAAAACTATACAATGCTCAAAGGCCCAAATATGAAGTAGGGTCATGCCACACCCCAAGCTCCTACCAACCTAATACACAATCAAGTGCATCTCTATATACAACTCAACCAAAACACAAGCTCCCCACGTAAAAATAGTACCATCTATAAGCATCCTATCTAATACCCCCACCCACCCGATCGTAAAACCTCGAGATCACTGATTAGGCACTAGAATCCCTGTCATCAATGCTACAGTGAACAATGACATTTGTGGCAGCTCTCTCATCCCTACTTCTAAATCCAACTCGATGCCCCTCACTAGAAGATCGTTAGTCATGAACAGCCGAGCTAAGGCCTCCTTGGTATGCATTAAATCATACTCTACCAACTCTCATCAAATCGGGAGTCTTGTAATACGTCATACATCCTCCAATGTAACAGTAGCCTCACCTGTCGACAGATGGAAGCTACTAGTGTTGAACTGTGACATCACTCCATTAGGGAAGTCATCATGGCATGATGTGCCCTCAACCAGGGCATCCTAGAAATGTGCAACAAGCCCGTCAGGCTCAACCACTCCTCGTCCATCTCCATAAGTTGATACCACAACTGGACCATCACTCCAAGCCACCTCTTGCGTGATTGAAGAGGGTCCATGGGCTCCTACATCATACCACCAACCAATGTCATTCATCAAAAACATAACATAAAAAACCCTTTCACTTCAATTCTAAAAACCCTAGCAATACCCACAATTATTGTTTACTTGACTTGATTAGGGAAGGATGGGTATAATTGTCACAATATCTTAGAAAGATACAATACCTGATTCTATGTCATTTGGGACCAAACTAATCAATTGTAAAGATCCCAACCTAACAACTAAATTCTACTAATGAAAACATATAATCAATACAATCAATTTGAGGCAAGGTACAAAATGCCTAGGACAGGTGTGATGAATCAATATCTATAATAGTACTCTCTACAATAACATAAATCCCTTTTAATTCAACTCCCAAAACCCTACACATACTTGCATTTTCTGCAGAGTTGCACTTTTGTTTAGCGCAATCATTATTTTAGGCGCAAGCACATCCCTACCCTACACAAGCGTCGTTTCAATGCAAGCAAGTGTTTAACCCTACATAAGGGCCATTTGATGCAAGCGTGTATCTAACCCTACATAATCATCATCTCAGTGCAAGAACATACTTAATCCCCCATAAGCACAAGCACCACTTTGGCGCAAGCGTGGTGATAACCCTCGCAAGTGCCTAGTCCCTGAGCATAAGCACCACTCTAAGTATAGGTGCCATTCTATAGAAGTTCCAATTACTGAAGCGCAAGCATCAATTCGCTCTACAAGCACCAATTTAGGTGCAAGCGCAACTCTATGTGATGCAAGTGCCACAATCGTGCGCATAAGCACAGTTCTGTGAAACCGCACCTTCATTTATCCTACTTTCCTAACCTAATTAACCCACATTAATTACCCCTAAACTACCTTGACTGTTGAAGTTGTCAAACCCAACTTCAGAGTCCAAGAACACCTGCATGCAAGAATACCTATCACAGGGAAGAAAAAATGGAGAAAGAGAGAAAGAGATATTTTGCTCTGTGAAATTGAAAAAACTATATTCTCAACAACTGAATTAGCATAATTACATAAAAGATCAATCCTTAAGAAAGGAGATCAACAAAACCCTAAAAGGATAACACATTTAATAATTAATATAATTATTAAATGTCTTATTATGCAAACTAAGGTGAAATGTTAAGAAGGAGATAAAGGTAATTTAATTAACATGATTAAATTTAAACCTTTACTCTAACACCCCCCCTTAAGATGAGCAAAAGTGCAGCTACAAACATATGCAAGAAAGCAAAGGTAACTACAATGCAAGAAAGTAAACTTGGGTCCCGGCAACAAGGCCAGATAAGGTACCCAATTACAACCAAATCTCTGTAAAGTGGAGAAATAGAGAAAACCTCATGGGAAAAACTCTACTCCAAAAAGAGAAGAAAGCATGCTAAAAAAACATGAAAGAAGGAAGGAAGGCCTCACTGAGACCCCCCAAGGACAACTTCCTTCACCCCAAGCATGGAGCGCAACTGAAGATAGCACGCGATGCCAAAGGTTTAGTGAAGATGTCTGCAACCTGCTCCTCTGTAGGAATGTACTCCAAGATGAGAGAACCATCCTGAATCAACTGCCTGATGAAGTGCATGTGGATTTCAATGTGCTTAGTCCGCTGATGCTCCACTGGGTTGCGAGAAATATGAATGGCACTCTGATTGTCACACCAAAGTATAGTGGGACTATCAGGAGGAAACCCAAACTCTATCATCAACTGTCGAAGCCATAAAACCTCCTGACTAGCTAACACTGCTCCTCGATACTCAGCCTCTGTAGATGATAATGCAATAGCAGACTGCTTCTTGCAAGACCATGTAATAGGACCAGAACCAAGGCAAAAAACAAAGCCAGAAGTAGACTTCCGTTCATCGACATCACCAGCCCAATCTGAGTCAGTAAAGCCAACAATGTGAGGGGATCCTGATGTGTAGTGAATGCCATAATGAGTGGTGCCCCGAATGTACCTCAAAATACGTTTGGCTGCTTGCCAATGACTCTCATGTGGATCATGTGAGAATCGAGAGACAAGGCCAACCGCAAAGGAAAGATCAGGACGTGAGTGTGTCAGGTACAACAAACTGCCAACCAACTGTCTATACAGAGTAGTATCCACGGAAGAAGTAGTACAAGTGGAAGACAAGACAACACCTGACTGAAAAGGTGTGGGGGCAGGCTTGCAATCAAGCATGCCAAAGTGTTGGAGCATATTAAGAGCATACTTCTGCTGAAATAAGGAAATCCCATCCGAAGACTGAATAACCTGCAGGCCCAAATAATAGTGCAAAAGTCCAAGATCTGTCATCTCAAACCGCTCCATCAAAGCTCGCTGAACATCCTGAATCATGGAAGATGAGCTACCTGTAATGATGAGATCATCGACATATAGCACAAGAATCAAAAGATCACCCTCCTGACGCCAAATGTACACTGTGTGATCGGAATGGCAACGTGTGAAGTGAGTGGAAAGCAAAAAAGAGTCCATCTTCTCATACCAAGCCCGAGGGGCTTGTTTGAGACCATACAATGAACGCCGAAGTCTGCAAACCAAAGAAGTTTCCTGCACAAAACCCTGAGGCTGCTCCATATAGATCTCCTCATGTAGGTCCCCATGCAAGAAGGCACTCTTCACATCCATCTGAAACACTGACCATCCCTATGAAGCTGCAAGTGAAAGTACAAAGCGAATAGAATTCATCTTAGCGACAGGGGCAAAGGTCTCGGAGTAATCAATACCCTCCACCTAAGAAAAACCCTTCGCAACAAGACGTGCCTTATACTTATCAATAGAACCATCTGCAGCATACTTGGTATGGTACAACCACTTGCACTAAACCAACTTTCTTCCCTTAGGAAGAGGACAAAGATCCCAAGTATGATTCTTCATCAAAGAAGAATACTCCTCATCCATAGCCTTATCCCACTCAAGGTGACTTGTCCCTCTGAAAACTTTTGAGGATCATCCAAAATGGCATGACTCAAAAGACTAGAACCGACCACGAAGTACGACGAGTATCCAGTTGATCACCTGCCAAAGAACCACCTGATCAACAGGACACCCGCCCACCTAGGCAAAGATGGAGCAACTGGTGGTGGTGGAGATGGTGGATCATCATCTACATCATCCTCAAGAGATAAGTAATCCTCAAGAGATGAAGAGGAGGAGTAGGCAATGAGGGAGAAGCTGGTGATGGAGAATCCATCTGAGGATAGCGCTCATCAAACTAGACATCCTGCGAAACAAGACTCTGGAATCAGGATCGTCAACCTGACATTAACATCCTCACAGAGCCAACAACATGAGTGGTCACTCTTCCTCTCCATGGCTTCACAGCATCGAATAAATCCCAAGCCTCACTACCAAACTCGAATGTAGAAACATCACTTGATGATAGGTCCAAGCCTCCTCAGAGTCATGTCACAATGCCTTATGAGGCATACGATTCTGAATATAATTGGCACAAATTGGACTACCTCAGCCAGAAGGAAGAACTCATAGCTCGAGACTGTATCATACAATTTTCCATCTCCCGTAAGGTTCTTTCTTTCTCTCAGTGACACCATTTTCTGAGGGGTGTAAGGGACTATAAACTGATGTTGTAAACCATGCTTAGTGCAAAAATGTAAAGCCTGATTAACATATTCCCCCCCATTATGCTGTGCGTATCCTCCTGATAGAAAGTCCAGATTGCTTCTCCACAAATGTCTTAAAAATCTTGAATGAGTCAAAGACATCATACTTGTACTTAAGAAAGTACACCCATGTACGTCTGGAGAAGTCATCAATAAAAGTGAGCACATAGCGGGCCCCTGAAAAGGAAGGAGTCGGAAAGGACATAAGATCACTGTGTACCAACTCTAGGGGTGCCCTAGCACGAGTGGCTCGACCCTTAGGAAAAGGATCTCGATGATGTTTGCCAAGAACACAACCTCGACATACACCATCAGTACAAGAAATCTGTGGGAGCCCAATCACAAGTGCCTGAGTACTCATCTGCTGTAAATATCTGTAATTGACATGGCCAAAACACTCATGCCAAAGCCTGCTCACTGAATCTGCATATGCTATAAGAGAGGAACCAACAGTGTCTGAACTCTCAAAGCCATCAAATCTGTATAAGTGTGTTGCAGAATCCACACTCCCAGTAGCCACAACCAAGTCAAGATCATGAAGGTCTCGAATAACCACATCATGTGGTGAGAACTCAACTGTCTTACCAGACCCAGAGTGGAAAATCTGATAAACAAATAGAAGGTTTGTCGAAATGTCAGGAACCAAAAGCACATCCTGAAGACAACCACCATCCAATGAAACAGTACCTGAACCCTGAACTGAAAGTTGTACTGAGTCACCAACTGCAATATGTGAAGTAGCACTATGAGCAAGTGCAGTGACTAAATCCTATGAATGTGAGATATGGTGCAAAGCACCAGATTCAATAATCCATGTGGATCCTGAAGATGAGGCTCGTGCAGAAAGAGCATGACCTTTCCCCGTGGATGGAGAAGGAGGCTGAGGTGAGGAAATATGATGTTGTTGCATGGCTTCCTCTAAAGCCTCTAATCGTTTCCAACACCTGGAAACTGGATGTCCTTCCTTTCCACAGAAACTACAAGGATCACCTGGATTCTTCTTAGTCTTGGAGGAAGACTCACCAGACTTAGAAGATTTACCCTGTTTAGGATTGGATTGTGGTTTTGAATTTGTTTTAGGTGGTGGCTTGGAGGAACTCTCACTGCCAACTGAATCTGTCTTCGGCTTCTGTTTCTACTTTTGTTTCCCTTGGGATGGCTAAGCAACCAATGCTTTATTCTTTGATCCAGGAAGAGTATCCAACTGTGTGAGCTTGGCCTACTCTCATTTCAATCGATCACAGAATACCTCAAGAGAAGGCATGGTAAAATGTGGACCCAAAGCATCCATGGTGGAATAGAAGGTAGAAGAGAAAATCTGAAAGGATCCTCGAAGCTTAGATAGAATCAGGTAAATGCACTCTGTATCTGTTTTGTTTTTACCACAACCCTGTAACAAAGATCTGAGAGATTTGAATTTCATCAGGAAATCCTCAATAGAAGGAAAGGAATCAGGTACCAAAGTGGTCAATTCTGCCTCAATCTGAAGTGCTCGAAACTGATTAATGGTGCCAAAAAGTGTTTCAAACTTCAACCACATAGCTCGAGGAGTTGCACAACCCTCGAGATGAAAGAGAAGACTGTCTGAAACATGCAAGTATAACAACCCCATGGCCTCATCCATTCTGTTCCTGTGCTGAAAGATCTCAAATTGACGCTGCAACTGAGGTTGAACATCATCCAAACATGACCATAAACCTTTGGACATGAGAAGTCTTGTCATCTGTGCCTTCCAGGTATGATAATTGTGTGGGGAAAGACGCTCAACCGAAGAAGAGTCTGCCATTAAACCCTGCACCTGTGCCTGCTTGTTTTTTTATTATTATTATGTGATCTTTCAGAATAGACAGAAGATGCAGAAGGGTTTGATTGTTTTTGAGAGTTTTGGTGTTCTGGTTTTCTGATGGAAAATACAGAAAGCAAGAAAAAACACCCCCCCACAATACGAGAACCCAAACCCTAGTACAATTTTTAAAGTTGAAAAGCTTGAAAAAGCAAAAAATGCTTCATACAAAATTCTGTGTACCTGGTAAATTTTTGATGAAAAAAAGTTACTGTTCTGGAAAGAGCATGAGAAGAGCTTTCCGACGCCTACTCGTTTTCGAAAAACGGAGTCTGTATGCAAAAGTTATGGCTCCGGGAGTGCGAAAAGCTTCATCTGACTTTGACTACGAAAAACAGCAACCAAACTAGAAAATTTTGAAAAAAATCCTTCACCATCAGATCAGGCTTAGAGCCAGCTTTCCAACGCCTCTTTTCATTTGAAAAGCGAAGCTAAAAGGCCCGAGATACGCCCATTTGACTGAAAGAAGCTCCAAAAGACACAAAAAAAAAATTCAAAGCCCTCAAGGGCTTAAAATCCAAGGCCCCCCGTCGCCTGGGACTGTGGGCGACAGGGGTGGCGCTTAGCGCGCGGCCAGTGGGCGTAGAGCTGGTGGAGTCGTCGGTGGTCGGCCGCTGGCCGAGGGAGTCGCTGGCCGAGCGGCCCTCCAGTGGCCACTGGGCGGCGCTAGGGTGGCCGCCAGGCAGCGGATGGGCGGCAGTGGAGTTTTAAACGGGCTGTGCTGAAAATTTAACAAAAAACCTTTGTTTTTTGTTATTTTTTTAAAATTTTCGCACATTTTGCCTCGAAAAACGAGCCTAGAGCCGTACGGCTCTAAGCCTAAAAATTTTTTTGCCTCCCCAGTCGACAGTGGCCAAATCTGACAAGCTTTATATGGAAATATAGGTTTTTGGCCGCTCTGAATCCAACCGTGAGGTCCTTTTGGGCCCAAAATGCACCCAAAAATTGGAGTAACCCAGATCCACACAAAAATACCATGTAAACCTGTGAAAGCCAGATCTAACCCTTTCAACCCCAAATTCTTCAAAAACAAGAACAGGCTGCAACAGGTCTGTGCTCTGATACCATGTTGAAGTTGTCAAACCCAACTTCAGAGTCCAAGAACACCTGCATGCAAGAATACCTATCATAGGGAAGAAAAAATGGAGAAAGAGAGAAAGAGATATTTTGCTCTGTGAAATTGAAAAAACTATATTCTCAACAACTGAATTAGCATAATTACATAAAAGATCAATCCTTAAGAAAGGAGATCAACAAAACCCTAAAAGGATAACACATTTAATAATTAATATAATTATTAAATGTCTTATTATGCAAACTAAGGTGAAATGTTAAGAAGGAGATAAAGGTAATTTAATTAACATGATTAAATTTAAACTTTTACTCTAACATTGACACCCATGGGTTAGGTCACATATCGGCTCTCTTGCATCCTTTGGTCACTAATACTCTCACACACACTCCACGTAATGCAAATGTTGAGGAATTGTCATTATTGCTCCTTCGCTCACTCTGATCTTCTTCTCTCCAAATCCCAAGGTGAAAATGACCCTTTGGGCCCCCCCTAATGCCTATCTATAGGCTCCAAACCCTAATTCATTGTATAACATGTGGCAAATACACTTACCATGTCCAATGTCACTCAACCCTAAGCCAATCATTTTATTTCTTCTTTTTTTCCTCATTTTCTTCTAAAATGCATATCCACATCAACTAAGCCTGCATTTTTCGAGATACCACCCAAAATTAATTTTTCCAATTTTTTTGGTCAATCTCTTGAGGGGCATCACCTCCTAACTTGCCTATCCTATTGGGGCAATTTTGAAAAAAAAACCTTCTTTGGTGCAAGATCATTCAGATGTCGCATCAAAGAGGGGGGAGATGTAGACACCCCAATTCTGATATCATATCCTTAATTAATTAAAATTCTAAATTTTAATTAATTATCCCATTCTACCTTATAATTAATTAAATACTATATTATTAAATTAATTATTCTACTTTATCCTGTAATTAATTAAATATTGCATTATTTAATTATATACTTCATCTTATCCCATAATTAATTAAATATCATATTATTTAATTAATTATTTCATCTCACCTTATAATTAATTAACTATTACATTTAATTAATTATCATATAGTATTTTCTAAATTAATTAAATATTATACTATTTAATTAATTTAACCTTAGTCCAGATTCTTCCAAATTCTTAATCTCGATTAAGTTAATAAATATATGATTAATTAACTTAATCCATATCCTAATCATCATTAACATTTTCTCTAATCTTTAATTCTACTCATTCCCCCAAGCTTGTAGGCATGTGGACTGTCATACGAGCCTCTTAATAACTTGCATGTACAAGTCACTATCCATCTCCAAGTCATCCTTGGACCTCTCCTCTCATTGGATGCTCACACGTGTGAGATCATCTTCCCCATAAGAGCCACCCTACACTTTCCACTTATCACCATTTGTCATATTCTCTAAGCCTACTCATCTTACACATTGTCATATTTGTAGCCACTTGTCAAAATCTTGTCCTTCCCAAGATGTGCTCACACATGTGTGAGCACACCTTGCTCTCTTCCCCATGCCACATGCCATAGTCACATGCCTCCACTTTGTGACACTTGTCATAAGGTTAAGCCTTTGCCATCTCATTTCATCTCAAGCATCCATTTCACAAGAAAATCTTGACCCTCCATTTCTCCATCCAAAAATCTATAAATTCAAGTCTTCACATCCCATTTTCAACAATGCAATTTGACTTAGCCAAATTATGTTGGAAAATCACTAAAGAGCCATCCACAATACAATCAAGAGAGAAAATCTACAAGTTTTTGGGTGCAAACTTGGAGCTCAATCAATGGAGGTGAAAGTGTGAAGGTATAATCATCCTTTTATGTTCATTTTATTTATGTTTGATTGATTTATCTTCATTAATCGTTTTCTCCATCTTCAAATTCAAAGCAATGTACGAAAATAATAAAAAAGAATTAGTTAAAGAAGGCAAAGATTGCTACAACTAAAGTACCCATTACCCAATGTGCTTTATAGAAATGATTTTCATGAAGAAATTGATGATATGATTACCTTGCATAGAAAAATTCTTAGAAATCTAGATTCTAAGGAATTTCATTCATGGATGTTTCAATTTATTGCTAAAGTTATTGAAGGGAAGGAATACATTGATTGGGCAACTATGATTAGCAACAATTTACATAACCAATTGGTAGAAGTTAGGGATTCAAAGTGTGTTTAGATGACCTCATATCTAGTACACTCCACTATCAGGAGAGTTATCCTTCCTAGTCTAAAAAGAAGTCATGAATATAAATGTAGAATAAATTTTATGAACATTACCCTCAAATTGAACTCAAACAAAGCCAAAAATGCTCTAGAAGGGTAAATGATGTCTTTGTGTTCATCATAAGGATATTAGAGAATGATCTTAATGAACCTATGTTAGTAAAAGAAATTGTGGCTATCGCCTTATATGGAAATTAGTTTATTCAATTCCCTACATTCTCATATTAGTGTTAGACTAGTATTGTTGGAGCTATGCTAACAATTAGTTGTTCAAAATATGGTAATTACACTATTCCATCATATGTAGATGCTAAATGCACAAAAGTAGAACTAACATTGGTAACTCTTCACCCATTTGAGTCATATTGCAACAATGAATATGAAATCTATAAGATTACTCCAAGCAAACAACTTTTCAAATCTAAGCTTTGGAATAAAAGAAGTGCCTACTAAAATTTTGTGTGATGGTGATGTTATGAATCTTGCATTTGAAGAGTAGCAATTTTTTTATAAATATATTCCAAAGATAAATTGGTCATTACTAGAATATAAAACAATCAAACCTAGCATGTAATCAAAGGGATTTGGCATGGTTGGAGATGAAGATAAAAGGGTCTAAAGAAGAAAAAGGAGTCATACAAGAAGGTAAAGAAGACCCTTAGGTAAAAGAAGGTTCCACCTATCTCTGCAACTCAACCTACTCAAGTGATGTATAAAATAGTGAATATTGAAGATTTGGAACCAAAGCCTTCTAATGATACAAAACAATTAGTGAGAAAAAAGAAGTCTAAAATAACAATAAAGTTTTCTAGTGGTGTGCAAGAAGGTGAAAATGTTTTAAACTTACGATCTTCCCCATCTCCACAGAAGTCATTTCCCCTTTTCTTTAGAAGATCTCTACTAATAAGCAACCTTCTCTTTCCAAAGAGCCTCCATTGGTGTAGAAGCCCCCTTCTCCAAAGGCTCCTCCTCCACTCAAGTAACCTCTTATTTCTAAAACTCCGCCTTCTAAGAGATCCTCATCTTCTCCACCTCAAGAATATCCAAGGATTCCACCTCCTTAAAAATCCCCTTGTGTCTCCAAGGCCCTTTCAAAAGGAACAAATTGAAACTAATAAACAAAAATATTCTTCCAGCACTAATGCTCTAATATGGTTTAATCAAGTTCTTCAAAAAAATAAGGGTCACAAAACTAGTGGTGGAAGCTTTTTCAAAGTTGTCATTTCTCTCTAAGCAACTACCTCCACCCAAAAAGGCTAAGGTAAGATCTTTCGTTACTACTAATGCTCAAGACATAAGCTATGTTGCAAATTTTACTCCCTTATGTGATGAAATGCAATTATCTCACTATCAAGTCACCAAAGTAGCACTCAAGAAGCAAAGAAGAGTGTAAAACATGTAGACATAATGATCCAAAAGGTAGATAAGGATAAAAAACTAAAGAGCAATTGAAAGAAAAGGTGAAGCAACTGACATATGTGCAATATTTAGTGGGTCCTATTTAATCTTCATCTATCTTGCAAGTAAGAATATGCCTCCTATTGACAATATCCATAATATAACAAATGGTACTAAATCATGGACTAAAAACATGATTTCATAGATCCAAACTTATTGATAAGGTTTTCATTTTATATCATCAAATCCAAGATGATTGAATTCCATAAATGATTGGAAGATAAATTTAGTTAAGGGTTGCAAACACTAGAACAAATATTTCCTTAGATCCTAGTGATGGTTGGAGTTGATTTTGATGTTATCATATTAGAGGGATTTTTTATGGGACGGATTTTTCAATGAAACTATTCAATGGAGAATTGAAATTTTAAAAGAATTTAAAGTCAAAGAGGCTAATAATTTGGCTCATAAAGTTGTTGAACACTTATACTAAGAGGGTGGGTGAATCAATATAAGACAATCTTCTACTTTTTCAAACTTAACAACCATAGCAATGTCAATCACACAAGATTTAACAATTATGAAACATAAGAACACACGATTTACGTGGAAACTCTTTTGGGAGAAAACCATGGCAAAATATTATTTTTCTTATAAACCATTTTTTTGTATGCACCAAGCTACTTCTCTTACAAATCTTCTTTTGTAAGCACCAAGCTACTGGACGCACTAATCCCCACTTGTAGAATATGTGAGCACCACCCACTAGAGACACCGATCCTCATTTGTAGAACTTGTAGGCACCAATCCACTGGAGACACCAATCCCCACAATGGAGCACCAACTCAACAAGAGACACCAATCTCTTATTTGATAGGCACCAACCTCTAAATTCTTCAAATGATGATATTGTTTTCACAAATATTTGATTATAAATGAACTTTTTTTCACACCTCTGCTTGTAGATGATCTAACAGTTATCATACAAGTGCTCTCCTTCATGACTTGGTTTGTAGATGATGTAATATTTTTCCTTCACAAATCTTCTTGATGATGATGCAACAACTTTCCTTCACAAATTTTCTTTCAAATAATGCAATACATTCTTTTATAATTCTGCCTTAAGGTCTACTCTAATTTAACTTACAAATCTACCCCCAAATTGTGCATCATATATTATTCCCTTCACAATAGTTACATATATATCCAATTTACTCTTCATATTGTTTTTTCTTGATCTACTTGAATCTGCTCTTATTCTATTTTCTCTTTGAATATTCTTTATAGATATTCTCTTTCTTCCACACTCGCATATTTTCTTTCATATAGTTCTGCTCAATGTCTGAGCAAAATCTGCGTTTATTCATATGATATTTCATTGAAAAACTTGCTTTATGTACCCACACATCTCCTATTAATACCATTACATGTCTTTGTCAAGATGCAACTCTTTGAAATAAATACAACCATTTGCATGATCATGTCCTTCACTAACAAATCTTATCTCTTCATGATAAAATTCGCCACCTTTATCTTATGTTTTATTGCTGCCTTTTTAAGGCATTAATAGCTTATCATGGGCGATTAATATTTGCCTTTTGCATAGGCACCTTGGTATGTTTGACCTTGGGGATGTTTCTGTCTCCGCGTTCCGGGGGATAGTTGCTATAGTTTCAATGGTTGATTCCCAATTCAATGTATCATCCCACCTACCCTGGAAGAGGGAAGCCGGCCTTTCCGCCCCAATCCCGAAGGCGCCACCCTGGAGAATGGGAAGGTATGGTCGGCTAGCATGGGTCGGCTATGTTTTCCATAGCCTCAAATAATTGCAGCCTCTGTAACCTAATCCAAGCGCTGCATCTTACACTTTAATTGCGGGATAAATTCAGTTTGTATCAACAACAAAACAAAGGCCAAGAAAACAAACTATTAATGTTGAAAATAGCGTACAAGGCAATCATTTCTCAAAGCTTGGACATTCAAAATGAACATCAAATCTTTATGGAACTAACATTTTGATATAAAGTCACTTTATTAAGTTCATGATAGAACATTTTAATGATCCACAAATGTATACTCATATTTTATTTCAACTTTTGTAAAGTTCAATGTGAGTAGTTAGGTGTTTATGGAGAATGATTAATGGATTTCACCTATTTATTGTAGAGCTCAAACAATGTACATAACTTATAAAAAAATGCTACAGTTTATAAAAGAAAAACAAACGACTTTGAATTTTTGATGATTCAAGAAATCAATAAAATTATTTGAGAACTTTGTGTCTTTGATGTTTTATTTGGATATACAAATTTCTTATGTCTATTGTAAATCTTCATTTTCCAATCATTTGCTTTTAAAATCCGTAAGAAATGTTTTTATGTCAACTTCACAAAACCCTTACTTTTTCCTTACATTGAATTAGATTAATCTGTATTCTTTTTAATTTAATTCACATTTCTTTCTGAACATTTTGAAATATAGGTTTTCAAAGTCATTTTTAGAATTGCAAATACCCAAAAACCCCATAAACGATTTGCAAAGTGTAGATGTACATTTTCTGTAATTTTAACTTTTATAAGACCTCACCATACCTGAATAAGTGTTGGTAAATTAATTAGTGTCAATTTACATCCCAACACATCTCATATTTGATTTTGTCATCAGTGCCCTTTCTATTACCCAAGTGGTTTGACCTCCACTTTTTCTAAAATTTTATAGCCTCCACTAAAAGGTTACAAATTTAATTAACAATCCACAATGACTCTATTGGATCTTTATATTGTGATAGTGCACGGCCCTTGAAGCTCTTTGTTTCAATTCGTTTTTTTCTTTGTTTGGGTGAATCCTTATTCATTGTCAAATCGATACTATTCTAGCTACACAATGAAGGTGTTGGAATAAGGAAAGAGGAGGCTCAAATAGCTCTTGAATACGACTAACCTAAGAAGTATGTCTCCCCCTGTCCTAACTATATGATTGGTGATGACCTATTCGTAAAGATCCTAATTTACCCCAGCCATCTTCAGTATTCTCAATCACCCTGTCATGAACGGATTGATCCTCTACATGATCGATCTCTCCCTCATCTCCCTTCTTCTCTTTGGATCCCCCATGATGAGGGAAAGGAAGAGGTTCACAAATAGCAATGGAACCATGTTGGCATGTTATAGGCCCCACCCTTAAGAACCACGTTAAACATTATACAAGAAAGCATTGGAATGCCCCTCTCAATGATAGGTTTAACACTTCAAAATCTCAAAGTGCATCCTCTCCATCCAATGTCTAAAATTTGTTCTCCTCTTAGGTATAGGGAACCTTCTCCACCTAGAATCCAATGATGACACTCACCTCCTAGAGATCACTCGGTGGCCCCTTATGACAGATTACTTTAATGGAGATGTCACTATATGTTGAAAGATTATCCCTTCGCTTCCAATTCATGACAATTTCTACCTATGAAGATGAACATGTTTACCATGTTAGATACGGGAAGCATAGAGATATTGAATATGTGGATCTTTTTCACATTGATGAGCACAAAAGGCCATCTCCTAGAATGTCTCCCTCTAGAAGACCTCCTAGACATCTTAAAGAAGAGTCTTCAACTTCATCCTAGAACCTATAGAGATCAACCTTCTTATCATATATCTGCTAGGGATAATCTCCTTTATCATGAGAATGTGGATAGGAATCCCCCATTTAGAAACCCTACTCCTCGGTATTACTATCCTAAGGGCGAATATGATAATCCATACAGCCACTCACTATCATCACCAATATGACAACTTACCTCAAGGGAATGGTGCATGCCCCTGATCCAAATTATAGGTGTCATATTGCTATCAACTAACCTAGGGATGATTTCACAGAAATCACTTGGCTCCTCACGTTAGGGACATAGATCCCTCCTATTTCCCTCCCAAACATCCAAAGGTCGATGGCAGTCCTAGCGAGAGGCCTTCTAAGCAAATCAACGCCTTCATGATGATGGATTGGTAGCATCATGATGAACTATTGTTTCATCAACGTATAAACATAGTTTTGTTCTTCCAAAATAATAGAGTGCTCTCATTATAGTGGTTGCCTATATCTTCATCAGACAAGTACAACCAACAGTATAATCAACCTGGATCACAATATTAGGATACAAATTTCAAAACATTTTCTTATATCAAGAAGCCAAAAGTCTAGTGACCTTAAGAAAAGGAGAAATAAGTTATGAACCTATGCACAGATCACAAATCTTATTATCTAAGGAACATAGTAAGATTCCGATCACTATCCACAATGAATAGTATATTTGAAAAATCTTTAGATCATTTACTTAACATTTTCACAAGAACATGTCATTGTCAATTCTGCTACTTCAGCTTTATGCACTTTTGCTGCCTTGCAAGTGCTTCAGTGATCAAGGTCACAGCATTTAGCTGCATCACTAGTGGGTCCATCTCCAAACAATTACAATAATGACGACTGTAAGGAACATGCCAATATATATTAT